>VZTL01052711.1:0-18116 GCA_013400535.1 Scopus umbretta | reverse complement strand
CCAATCCAAACCATTCCATAATTCTATGAACTATGACTGAGGCACAAGGAGTAAGCGACCTACGCAGGAACAGCATTTTAACATTACAAACATGGGGAGAGACAAAAATTGCCCTTCCCAGTAGTGCTTTGAACCCCTGACATAGAATGGCATAACGCACTATTTTAGCATATCAGTCACACAGCACAGTGTAACTTCACACAGAGCACAGTGGTAGGCTTCCGAATTTGCTTACCTGCGAGCCACTCATGGCAGTGGTCAAAGGTTACCAGCAAGATGATTAAAAATGTGCCTGCTAGACATCTTTCAATATGTCACAACATGTCATTTTGTGCTATGCATTTCAGAATGAAGTAGCTTTCTCCTTTTAAGACATTGTCATTTCCTCTGTAAGTTTGCTTTAGGCTGGAAAAGTACTGGACTCCTTTTGATAGCAGCTACCCAAAACAGCAATTCTGGAAGCAAAGAAAAAAAAAAAAAAAAAATCCCTAGTTTTTGTCTACATCTAAAGAATGAAAACTAGTTATTCTGTGGGATTAAAGTATTTCTCCCTTTTTAAAATTTGTTTAATGAAATGTAAGTAAATGTGAGGAGCAAATATATATGATACAATATTTTCTTTCTCCTACTACACAGTAGCATACTGCACACTTTCTAAGTACATAATAGAAGGAAAATAAGAGAAGGTGACTGTGGTCATTCAGTCTCAGCTGGAGCTGTCAGGCTAGATTTTGTGTCACTTGTTCATTTTATATAACACAGTTCTTCCAGATCTACTTTATGGGTGTGAATTTTGCAGTGTTATGGAGAAAGTTCTGATTTTTTTTAACTGGATTTCTTTCCCCTCACTTTTACTCTCAAAACCTTTTTTTTTCCTTGCAATATAGAATATTATTTTTGCCTTTCTTGCATCCCCTTTTTCAAAGACCTGATGTTAGGAAAACCTTCTAGATAGCATTAAGGATCAAGGTCTCCTGGAAGTAGTTATGCTGTCTCATGAATATGCCATACTCCCATCCAATAAAAGAATTCCCATCAAATTCAGAAATTCAGTAGGACTTGAAGCCCTCAAAAAGACAATTAAGCTGTAGAAGCCTATAGAAAGGACTTCAAACTAAATGAATGCTTCATCTCCACAGAAAAATAGCAGGGAGACATCCATAGACTCATTAACCCATTAATTGAGGCCTGGCATGAAGATTTATATCCAGGCGTGGTAATTAACTTTCTTTACACTATGCTGGCAAGCAGAATTTTTGAGAGCTGGGTTTCTGGTTTGTTTGTTTGTCCTTTAATGACTTGAGCCCCTAAGAGTTCACACATGCAATAGCCGTACATATCTATCTTAGAAGAACATAGAAGGACGCCTACATAAATCACTTATTAAGGATACATTCAGGAAGGCACTTACAGCTAGAACTACAAAGGGATTTGGGTACTTACTGTTTGACACTCAAAATCCAGCTTAGATACCATCTAACCTTCTTAGTAAATGTTCCTTTTTTCACAGAGGAAGTATTCTGGATGAAGTGGTTAGAACCATAAGATTTGATGTAACCATTCATTCCAAATACAAATGAGCACAATGGAATTATTCCTGTAATGGGGTGCAATTCACAAGTACATTTTAGTCAGAAATTAGTTTTGTGTCATTGACATTGGTATGAAACAGCAGCTGACTAATAAAACAAATGACACAAAACTAATGAAAGAGCATGGTAAATTAATATGCAGCCCTTTCTATTTCTATAAGCAGCTAAAAAATATCACTAATGGCTTTGGTTTGTGATTATCTACAGCCAGTATTTTTGAAAGAATCATTGATCATATTCAAGAGACTAAAACCTGAACCCCATACTGCCTAATGGCTGCCATGCCTCCTACAACTTTAACAAATTGAACATGCCAGCTGCCAATTATGCTAATTTTTAGCGGTGATCTACTGTGCTGTTTATTACTGAACTGTCCAATTTCTTTTTATTAATATTCTCACTTCATTTTAGAATGGTAATATTTTCATATTCTTTATCTTTGGCCTTATTTATTTCACGTGAAACACATTAAAATTAAACCCTCTAATTCTTTTATTTTTCTTTCTTTTCCCCTGGCATGTAACAGATTTGAGATATTATTCAATGGAACACCAATATGATCTTTCTTTCCCCATATTACCTTTGCATTCAAAGGGGTTGGAAGGATAAAATGGCCTGCACAGGCAGTTTTGTTGCACTCAACCTGACAGTAGATTACTGAACTTACATAACAGTGTCAGTAACATAAGACTAAAAAATCTTCACAGAGTATGATTTTTACCGCCATTTGGACAATAGAATTATCTGATAATGTAGCATCTCTTCATGTGTTACACTGTACTTTTCAGGCAGCTTTCCACATTTCCTTGAAAACCTTAGTAGATGTCCATGGAATCCTCAGATTTCAAGTTTATTAAACTCTCTGACTTGCACTGAGTAAATTTTACCAAAACGTGAATGGCCTTGAAATTATGAGCTTTGTGAGAGCTTTCTCATGCTGAATTTATACCAGAAATGTTAATGGGAAATCCAGAAACAAAGATAAATTAATCATGAAGGAAACCTTTTATTTTCAGAGATTTGCAAGTACTTTTACACAGACCTTATTCTTAGGTAGAAGGGTAATTTCTCTTAGAAAGCCCATCTGGAAACTTCTGTCTTTTTTTTTTTTTCCTTAAATATTGTATGAATTATTGCATTTGCTGCCTTTCTTGTGGTATTTCAGTGTTTCCAAATCCAGCCTGTGCCAAAGGAAAGAATTACAGAGTTGCAAAATCAAAACAGTAAGGCAGCTGTATTCCTTTTGACATTAAAATAATAAGGTCTGGGTCTTGGTCGAAGGTTTTGGTGGAAGAATTCAAGAGAGTTTCTTCTTTCAATTAACATGACTAAAAATTTACGGAGACACAATCCTGACATAAACCTGAAAATAATAATAAATATTTCAGTTCTGTCTTGCCTCTATTTGCAGTACTGTCAGGTTCACCAAATGTACCGTTATCATCTCATTGGACTTTGTAACTTTTTCATAAATCCCTCTTTGTTTCAGAGTTGTTACTGCTAATCCAGACACTCAGTAATCTAGTTCATGAGACATCTTTAGTAAGATTAGCAGTGTTTAACAGTTGGAGGAACAACTTCACTGTGTGAAATGCTGACATCTGCCAACATAATCCAGACAGCCTCATAATGATATATAGTGCGGTAAATAGTCAAATGTTGTAAACAAAAGTTAGAAGGCATTACATAGTCGTTTCTAAGTAGCAGAAGAACAATATTCTTGGAATGAGTTTAAATCTTGGTCCAAGCGTGTTTTATGCAAATACCCAGGTGGCAACTTCCAAGGTTTTCAGAAAATAATATTCAATAAATTAACAGCACTTAATTAAAACACTGGACCAGAATTCTTTACATGAGTTAAATATAACACAGTAACACCTCAACAATCATTGATGAGGGTACCACAAAGCAAAATAATTCATGACATAACTGAGAGCAGAGATTTTTCAGATTTTTTCCATTTTTCTGAAAACCTTTTTCTATATTCCTTCTTCCCTTGAGTAACAAGAGTACCCAGAAAGCAAACACTGATTCTACCCACCCTTCCTCATTGTGCAAACAATTTAATTTATTCCAATTAATGTCAGTGCAAGGGCTGATCTTATGAATACAAGTAAGATCTCACAGACAAGTGAGAGTAATTAAGATCTGAATATAGCAAGACCTGCTTGTGAAGCTCATTTTTAGACAAAAATCCCATGGATAAGGATGGCAGGTTGAGCCAAAAAGCACAATGAGCTGTAGTACATGTTGAATTATTACCAGCAGTAAACACTCAGCTTCCTTTAGCTGACCATGAACTGATAAGAACAAATAATAGACATCCACTGTCTGAGAAGAAACAGAAAACAGCATCCACCAGAGTGGGCTCTGACTTCTGTGCTTCCCTGCAGTACCAAGGAACAGAAATGTAACCCCATGACTTCTAATTTTGCACTCTTTCTGAAGGTATTATGATAATGGTGAAAACGGTTTATTACTTCAAGGTCCCTGTAAGCTGCTTTGTGAAAGAGGGATTTAGATGACATTCAGAGGAAAACATTAACTTTATTTTTTACATTCTTTGCATCCTAAGTATTTGTTCTCCTCCAGGCACTTGGAATTTTGCCATTCTTAATGATTTTCCAAAATGTGGGTGCTTCAATATTTTGGGTGCTCTGTGCTTTCTTTTCTGTTCTGTTTGTCTCTAAAGGATACAACTGTCTCAAGCAGAAACAGCAAAGCTACCTCTGAAATTGAAAGCTAGCTACTTGTGTTGGCACAGTGCTCCTTACAAGTTAATTCATATTCAGGTGTGGATCTTGTTTATGCATTTGTAAATCTGTGGTTCCTTTTGTACTGAAATAATAATAAAATAAACCAAGCCTGGGAATTTTATGCAGTGTTCTGTCTCTGATTACAAATGAAGTTGTTTTGTGCCCTCTGCTACTCCTCAAACTGGCAGGAAATCTGTATAATTTTAACTGTAATTTGTCAGAAACAGCTAAAGCCCTATTTCTGAAGATACAGATAAGTGATGCAGACTTCCAACCACATGATTAGTGATAATAGTGATAGTGATGCTTAAGATCCTATCATCTTCAAAGTTAGATCAAGGACAGGGATATTTAGACACCTGTTTGTTTGAGTGTCCAGTGAATCTTTTTTAAAAGGGTTGAAGCACGTTATATGAGGAAGCCACCTGAATCCCATTCAAGAGGATTAAGGGCAGACCTTACAAATGACTGCAGAAGGATGTAGTTATTATAATGTTTAGCCTAAATCTTAGGTGTCTACAATCATTAATAATTCCTACTTGAAACCTACAACTCCTTTTTTTTTTATCTCAGTTCAAAACACATTGTATTTCTATAAAAGTGTAGATAATAACTAGCGAATACCTAGACTGACATTCATAAAAGCTGATAGAACAACAACCAGAATGACTAAGCTAGAAAAGAGATATCATCAAATGGTTTAGGGTTTAATGTGTTTAATTTTGTACCAAAAATAGCAATTCTATTTGAACATACATTGTCGTGTCCTGAAACTTACAGGATGAGATGAGTGTGTTTTAAAACGTATTTCCAGGAAAAGCAGTATATTGCTTGGTTTCCTTTCTGCTGTCACTTATAAACTGTGCAAAGAGATTTTTTTTTTTAATATCAGCTAAAATGGCAGTGATAACAGAACTGGGGCTCTGAAAAATCTATAGAAGCATATACACTTACCCATAGAAACCTTCCCATCATATTTTAATAGAAATCAGACTAAATATCACATTCTTGGATAACTGAATAATTTGTATAAAAGGGAATAATATAACCAATCACTAAATGCTAACTTACTGTAGATATATAAATGGCTGAATAAACATTTCACTGGGATGTTTTTGTTCATTTGCTTGATTGTTTGTCTTCTTAAGGGAAGTAGTTCAAGTCTGAGCAGATCAACACATTCCTTATCAAAACCAAGTCTCTACCTCAAGGGACTGTGCTCAGAATGATTATAGTTTATGGATGGGTACTCTCTGCTCAGTAAAGAATAGCTGGAAGAACAATAGGCTGGAATAAAAAAACCAAAACACCAAAACAATAACAACAAAAAATCACGTACTTCAAGTTGACTACCAAAAGTCATTCTGTGTGACCTGAATGTATCTAAGAATGGGAAGGAAAAGTAAAAATCATTAATGCTATCCGAAAACTGTAAAAATTTTAGATAATGTTCAAAGGCAGACAAAACAGAACTGATTAAAGCCTTAAAAAATCCAGTCTGCAACTGCCTTTCCCCCAGGAACCAAACTGAATCTCATGAGAAATGCCTTCTAAATATAATACTGAATCTCACCTGGAAGGATGCCGTGTATATACTCTGGCATATTTAAGGGCAAAACATATTTCAAAAGAAGATGCTCAATGCATTCAGAAAAGGGGAGGTTCTGGCAAAGCTATTTACTACAAATGGATGTGCTGGAAAAGATGTTATATCAGGAGCTTACAGAGGGAACGCAATATTGGTGCCTGATGTTTAGCAAGCAGAACAAGTTACCGGCAAGTCAGGAGTTTTGGGTACTATTCCACTATTACTGGAGTGTCTGGGCTGAGCGCTCATGTTTAACTTCTTTTGCATAACCGTTTCTGTAAGGCGCTTAAGTTCCTACCAAGGCTAGCTTCAGATAACTTAAATCTAATTTTCACAAGGGAACACTGGCATATACTTTGTCTTTTGATCAGGGCTTTCAGTACTTCTGGACAAAGTAATCCACAATTAGACATTCCCTCCCATCTATGAAAAAAAAGGCATAAACAGCATTTTCACACCTGAGAGGCTGATGAAGGACTTCCCTAATGCTGTAAGGCATTTTGAAATGCCTAATTGAATGGTAGCACATAAGGGTTTAGTACAGTTAAAATCAGTGCAAACATCCCTCATGTTGATGTAACAACTGATAAAAACTAAAACAATGGTCAATAACAGCAGTTTCGATGCGGTAAGATGGGTTTTTTTCATGATGTAAAACTGACTCATCTTGTGCCTTGCCACAATAGCTGTTTCCTGGCAGGAGTACAGATAGCAAACATATTTTTTTCACGTGCTCTGCCCCAGAGACAATTCCTTCTGGAAGGAAATCAGCATTCGCTATCCAGTTCTCAGCCAGGCTCATCAGCCTGGCTGTAACACACAGCAATTAGATCATCTGAAGTACCACAAGATACAACGGGGTCTTAAAGACACTCTAAGAAACTTGTCATTTCCACATGGAAACTAGTCAGCCTCGAGCACTCTTTTGGGAACTGCCATTTTGGAGTCTGTGCCTCACATTGGAAGTTTGCCTGCTCTGAATTCCCCTGGAAAAAAAAATCATTCAAGTCCTATAGATCAGGATGACAATTTAGTGACAACATATGGCAATACTGTCTAGTGGTGACATTTTCCAGGTACAGATACAATTTCCCCAACCTCATTGATTTCAGTAGTTGTGATATACACAAATGAGGACAAAAATCAGCACTGGAGTGAACATCATTGTATAAAATATCTAATACAATGTATACAGATCTCAATGAGAGGAGAAATCACGCATTCTTATTCTAGTACTACACCATTACATGTAAATGTATTTTCTGTTGCCAGAGCAGATGCCATTTTGCATTTCAGTTCAGAAGCAGAATACAGCCAAGGGAGTCACTGTATTCCCACTTTCTAATAGAATTTTCAGATTTGTTCTATCTTACCTCATTGTTTTTTCTTATTCTGAAATAAGTGGCATTGCTCTTCATGAAGAGATTCATACTGTTCAGAGAGAGCATGGCAGTCAAAATGTAGTCACTGGATACTGGAAAAAGGTGTGACACAGTCTTAATGGTGCTAGGAGAACTCTGTGGAAGACACATAGCTGCCTCAATATGTGCATATGCGGGTAACGTAAGGTGATGTAACCAATGCTGGCTGAGAAGCTATGTTCACACTGTTTACAATTTAGTAGATTACATAAATTTCTTGTTACACTAGAAATTTCTTGTTACACTAGAAAATTCTTGAGTCCTTTTTGATCTTTTAACATTGTAATCTGTATTTCNTCGGGGTTAAACCACAACAAAACTAAAAGCACCTTTTGATAATTCTAATGAGGCTAAATAATTGAGATTATTGAGGAGGGATGGGACCCAAACCCAAAGACACTAAATAGCATAGTTCCTAAGTAATTTAAGCAGAGACTGTTTTGCTAAACTTTCCATGTATACTTTCTCTTTGTACAGTGGGAATTTCCTCTTTTTCCTGTATGTAGCAAATGTCCCCTTGAAATAATATGTGCTTTTTTATTGTCTTGTCTGCATCTTATTGACTTAATTCTTTTTGTCTTATGGCATTTATGTGTAGAAAGTACACATTGGCCTTTGTTACTGATCAGCCTTTTCACGTATAAGCTAGGGAATATATTACTCATATTTCTACCAGAAATTCTAAGTGTGATTTTATGTATTTTGGGCTTAACCCCAAAATCCGAAATGCATTAAGATCTGGCAAAGTCCACACAACATTACCCAAATTCATGTTGCTCTAAGGACAGCTTAAGGCTCCTTGTACCTCCTGAGGTAACATGTGAAGTTCTTGTTTTAAAGCATCAATAAGAATGCAATCAATAAAAATGCAATCAAATTAATGGCATAAACAGAAGAATTTGTATCTCAGTATTTCATCTTAAATAAAAATGAAATTTTAATTAGTAATATAAGAAAGACAAAAGAAAAAAAAATCCCTATATCACCAAGAAAGAGCTCACATTTATGACATTACACTAGGAGAAAATAGCCCGTTTTTATAGCTTTTCTGGCTCGTGAATATGTTTGAAATTGTGTAAATGTGGCTGTGGCACATAACTTCAGTGAAATACAGCATATTAGGAAAGTCACAGCAAGGAAGAGGCTTGATGATATTTACAGTTAGACAAAACCAGCCATGTTTTTCACATACGGAAAACAAAAATTACTTTCAAGTTTGTTTTTGTTTCTTAAAAGCCTGCCAAATGTCAAAGGCTTTGGAACAAGTGCTGAAAATTTCAATGATCTTTAAATGAAAGCCATTTAAGTGGCATGAAGGCAAGGCTGTTCCTTGCTCTGCTCTGTTTTATGAAACAATGGGAGGGGGACTCTTCTAGGAGACCAGAAGTCCTACAGCAGATGAATGCTATATCCGAAGTTATCACTTACCCTGAACATAAAGGTTTTACCTTTGGCCAAGTCACAAGCCCTGTAAAATAAAACTACCTATAGAAATGTGACCCTTATGGGAATTCTGGAGATGAACTGTAATACCAAAATATATGCTTTACATTCTGGCTTTTTTTTTTTTTCCATCAAAAAGGAAATCAATATTTAAGCTTGGTGAAAGGCTTTCCCCAGACTATGGTGAAAGAAAGAAGGAGATTTTTTAGTGCTCCTAATCCAATACTTTTTCACAATAGAGGATCTGGTGTGCAGAGGCAATTTTCTGTCAGTCAATTTAGATTTCCGATCTTTGCAATATTTGAAGCATTTACAGTCACAGCTCTGTTATTGGGCAGAGAAGCATATTGATCTCACTTTGATGATATGGAACTGAGGCACAGAAGAGCTCAGAACCAGATTTGCAAAGACATTGAGGTTTCCAAAATGCAGTAAAGGGCTTCAAAGTTTTGAAAAGGATATTTAGATATAAATATCATCAGGTCAGTGCTGCTTTGGACTCTTGATGCCTATATGACTTTAACAATCCCACACTGTACCTGACTGTTTTTGCATTGCATTCATCACTTCAAGGATTCATGAAGTGTGTGGATACAGTGGTATTTGGGACAAGTTAGTTTCCCATGTAGACATATTGTATCTACTGTCAAAATTTAAGCATAATTTGGTTTAGCTGTTTTTTCAGAGTTCAGAATTGTGCATCTCCTGCTCCAGTACATATAATTCCATTGACTGGTGTATTTATTGGTTCTTTTCTGGTATTTCAGTAGATTCCATTTTGATGGAAGAACACTGAAAATTATGTAGTTCCTGTAAAATTGTGTATAATCCCAGGAGCAATGAAAATATAAGCTTGGGGGGTTTTGTTCTTTTTCCTAAGTGACTGCAAATGAAGATTTATCAGAAGCTGTTTGTTCTTACCAGAATTTTATATAATCCATTTGCAATTTGGGAAATAAAATATTTTCTCACATCTCTAATAATTAGCTTGGCACTCAAGGCAGTAAAACAAAAACATTTAGATAATTGGAAGTGGCTAAGTAACCAATTATTTGAAGATCTCTTTGTGGCTTAAGGAGAACAAATAAGAAAGTACTCCCAAAGTGAATAACCGATGCACAGCCTCTGCAAATGTTTCACATGCAGACAGCATTATGGATGTGTCACTTGCAGTATGTTACATCATTTCACATATGATGATGATCTGGTGAAACAGTGTGCTCCTGCACCGCCATGAGGAGAATGCAGAGCAAATAGCTGAAAAACTTCTGAATGTCCCTTCTAGATTTTGAGTGCTATTGTGACATTCTGCTGAATCCTGAATTACACCACCCTCCAAAATTGTTATGGGATGCAAGATTCCTCCAAATCTCCTGCTCTACTGGCCTCTACTGGCATAACAAAGGCAAATTGTTATTTTTTTTTACTGTTTCTCTTCAGGTTGACTTAATCTCACTGAATAAGGTGTGAACAGGTAGAAAAATACGCAATGACCACTTACTGAATGCTGTTTGGTAAGGGAGCAATGGGAGTTGTTAACCATTTATACATCTCATCATGACTTTTAGGCTGTGCCTCAATGAAGCCCATGAACTGCACTTTTCTGAGAACATCCAGTCCTAAATTAAACAGTTACTCTTATATGCTCTGCCAACAGTCAAGCACTCTGGTCAGTAAAATACTGGAATTCATTTTGCGTAGCTTGGCAGTCTTCACAGTGATCTTTCTTTCTTCCTTGCCAAAACTCTCTTCTTGGGGTGATCAACAATAACAACAACAAAAAAGGAGCATTATTATTTTACTGCAAAGGTAGCTTCCTGCCACAGGGTAGTGTCAATTGTCAGCATCTTGTTTGGTTTGTTTAGCTGGCTTTTATTCTTCTCTGACATTTAGAGATTATGTGTTTTCCTTTTCCTCCTCCTCATTGCTGGAGCCATCTGTGGGCCTTTACACAGACACATCCATTAGGAATATCAGATAGACAAAGCTAATGTGCACTGGAGTAAAATGACAAACTCCTTTTTCTTAATTAATGCCATCACTGCTGCTCAAGTAAGGATTGCAAGCTTCTGAAATAGTTTGGAAATGAATTTGTTCTTACATATTCATAAGCATTTTTCTACTACATTTAGACTGGTTTTGAAGTTAAACAGTGGAGTGTCCTAGGATCCTGCTCCCCTGAAACCACATCTCCACTTATACATTAAGCATTGGCTGGGACCAGTCCTGGTTGCTGGACCTCAGCCATCGGCACTGTTTGACTGTAAGGAGCATCGCTGCTGTGCTGTCAGCCTGCCCGGTTAGTGCTCTGCCAAATGATCCCCAGGCCTTCCCTGCTCAGGACTTTACATAGGCTACTCATGTCATCAACAAACAGTTTGCATGAGATTCCTCAGTTCTGGAGGCTGAGAACTTAGTAGCATAAGTCTGACAGTCCAGTTGAGGGACATGTTAGAGCAATCATTGCTGCATTCAGTTTATGTCCTTGGCTTTCTGTCTGTGCAAGCTATAATCCAAGAGGATTTCAATTCAGACACTGAAAACTGACCCCAATATAAACTGAAGACCCAGCTGGGACAGATACCCCGAACTGTGACTTGGGAATACTTCACAGTTATAAATGATCTAGATGAGACTGAAAGAAGGAGTATGAACATTTAACACACGGACCCCACACATCATGTTGGCAACAAAAACAAAATGTTAAAACACTTATGCAAATAGGAGGTATAGGAAAGTGGTTAATCTCTGCCCTGGTTCCACCATTATATAGCACTATTGTCAGCATGAATGTTGCCTACATCATCTGATTGCTACATCTCACCATTATTATTAACTGCTACCATTTCTATCAGTGAAACAGAATATTTTTCACATTCAAATTTTCCTGAACAATTTACTTACTTCTACGTTCCACTTCTTTACCATCCCAGCCAAACTAAATATTGCCCTTAAAATATTGCCCTTATATTTCAGGATTTTTCTTTCACCTTTTGTTTCTTGCATATGAAGTCTACTTTCCTGATGTGTATTTTGCTGGCTCTTAAAAAAAAAAAAAAAAAAATCTTTGCAATGTATGTATGATCAGTTCTCTTGATCAGCTATGAGGGAGGTAGGCAAGTTTTGTAACATTTTGACTTGCTTTTAGCTGTGTGGTCCAAGCTGATTTTTATGTTTACCCTAGTCCTTAATTTTTTTTCCACCTTGGAGTATAAATACTTGTGCTGTATTCCTGCTAAATATTTAAAATTATTTTTGAAACCAGAACTCAAGGGGGTTCAACCTTCAGATGGTCTGAACGTTTTACACATAGCTTTCTGAATCTGTGTTCCCTTGCATTGACTTTTATAATTTGAATACATTAAAAAATCAAACATTAAAGTAATTTTGTCATTGAATTTCATTTTACTTTGTGAAGACTTTCTATGCTCTCTTGTGCTGCATGAACAAATTCATTTATAATATTTAGGTTTTAAATCTCTCTCATGTCTACTTATTGCTTATTATATGAAATTAGAATTAGGTAGTATCTAGGCAAATACGTCTAGAAAAGCACATTAAACAAAACTGGGAGATTATTGTTTGTATTGTATTAGGTCCTGGAAACTTGAGCCATAAATCATAGCAATTTTTTTCTAGGCACAGAGAGTAATGGTGAGAAGATTTCAGGTTTCTTTTCTACTATTAGAAGATGTAAGTTGTAATGATTTGCTTAGGGTCTACTAAAAAACAAAAGAATGCAAATATTTAATTTGTAATTATAGCAAACATATGATTTGGCTCAATTCAAAATTAATCCACACTGCCATAAAAATGACATTCAGGTGTCATATACCCTTAGTAATACGTCTCTGCTGAGATGCCTCGCTAACCATTGTGCTGCATAGTGTGCTACGACCCCTGTCTCCTAGCTCAGATGCTGAAGTGTACGGTTATTAAAACACAGCAGGAAAACCTAGTACTTATTAAAGACATTAGTGCAAATGATCCATACTACAAGGCTTTGTAGTGGTTCAGAAGACATTGCAGCTATGTCTATGGTAGCAAACTAGTGCAGAAAGAAACTATATGATTGAGAAAACTATTTGATCTGGAAGTGCTATGTAATTGCCATGGAGAGAAAATCAATTACCATGCTCTGAAAGTTGTTTTAAACTCTTCATAGAATACATATATATACACACACACACACACACACAAAAAAAATGCTGTTGTATCACTTGAATTTCACTTGAATTTGTCTAGTTTCAGCTTCCATTCATTGAATCATTATCCACTTGTTCATTAAATGAACAAATTCTGCTGTCAACACTTTGGTCCATGTATATATATTCAGAGTATGTGAACAAGTCACTCTTAACCTTCTTTTGCTAAGATAAAATAGATTAACCTTTTCCTATACTTTTATATTGTTTTTAAATCCTTTAATCATTACTGTGGATTTTCTCTGAACTCTGTCCTATTTATCAACACCTTTCTTGAAGCATATATACCAACTCTAGGCATACTATCCCTGAATCAGTAACATTACTATCAGTAATAAAGTACTGCTACTGTTAGTATTCTTTCATTTTCTTGTATGAGAATCTTAGCCCTTTTAGCCATCATGTTGAGTCTTTCAGTCTTAGCAGATGATTGGTCACTCATCTCCATGAGACACCTTTCTGTATGATTTTGATCTGTACCAATTGGACCACTTCCAAATAATGTTGGGCACAGTTCAGGTGCTGAGTATGGGCAAGAGGCCATTTTAAATAGGCTTTTTTCATCTGGAAAACATATTTCAAAGAGTAGGAGTTTTTCTTTATATGGATGAAGACAATTTTCTATCATGACACTTGAGTCCTTTTCAGAGCAGCTGCATCTTCAGGACTCTTCCATCATATATTGTCCCTGTTTCTAGATGCATGACTTTGTCAAAATTAAAACTCACATTTTTTGACTGTGGTGGTGGTGTTAACCTATCTAGATTTCCTAGTGTTATTAGATGGGTAAGCTGTCTTTATGTTCACTTAACATTCTTCCAGCTTTCTGCCATTTGCAGAGTTTACTAGAGATTAATTTATAGGTCATTGACAAAATTTCTAGATCATTGACAAAACAGCATGGGATGAAGAATCAAATTCTGTGCAAATTTTTTTCAGAAACATCCACTCACTGATGATTAGTCATTTGCAATTTGATATAGAGCTCTCTTAATTAACAGGTTTTAATCCATTTAATGTGTTGATAGCATATTGTTCAAGTTCTTTAATCAAAAGGGCATATGATGTGAAATCAGAAGTCTAATCATATTACATGAACACTATTATCTTTATCAGCCAAATATTTAATCTCATTGAAAAAGATATTAAGTTACTTTGACATGATTCATTTTCCTGAACCCATGTTGATTGGCATCAATTATATTTTCTTTCTTTAATTCTTTGTTAATTAAGTTCCATAAATCAAGTTCTGTATCAGTCATTCTACTACTTCTCTCTAAAAGACTGTTTCTACCCCTTTTGGATGACTGAAACATGAAAGAATGAAGCATAATCAAAGGTAGTGACTGATATAAGAAAGACTAAGAAAATAGTACATGTTTGTTTCTTCACAAACACTGTAACTATGAGCAGTCACCTAAAAAACAGCATTTCCCCAGATTTGAATGGCAAAATAACCACCTCATCATTACCAAATATTCACAAAGCATGAATGTGGTCAAAATGAAGGGCTTTCTAGAGTGTAAGACAACACCAAAACTTGTGGCAATGAGGACAGTTCTCACTCAAAAACCTCATTACATTTTATTGGTTTTCAGACAACCTTATAATTTATTATCAACTAAATAGGAAATCACTGATACTCAAGTACAATTTTGGTCAAATACATTTTTATTTTTAGAATAAAATTACATAGCCTTATTTTTTCCTGAATATCATTTCATGTTTAATCACCAAATATTCAGTTTATATTACTTTTTAAAAATTGTTTCTTTAGTTTTATATTGAAAGAGCCAGATAAGCCAATTTAGAAAGAAAATAAATGTGTTGGTATGTTCCTATAGAGAGACTTCCTGATATTTTGCAGCAATTCTGTTATTTCAACAGCAACCTGTTCATTCATTTCATAATTGGGCTTAGTTTAATTTCAGTTTCTTTTTGTGAAACACTGGACAAAGGCAAAACTCCATTCTTTTGGGCAAAGAAGTAGATAAAATAACATGGATATCAAACTCCACTACAACTGCAATTTTACAGATTATAAAATGTTGACCTAGCATGACAAAGAATGATAGAGAAATGTTAATTAATGGTTGAGAAAATGTTAGGGCTGGTAGATACAACACTGTCAAATTATAAATTCAGTATTTTACACACTGTGTTCTCATTTATTACTTTTATGAAAAGTAGAATTTGATTAATGAAAGTCATCTTCTCTTTAAATTTTGACATGTCATTATGCTTCAGGACTTCACATCTGAACTGTAAAATGAGATTCCCCAGATTTGATTCACAAATCATCCAAGTATGTTTGAAGAATACATATCCTTTCCAAACACTTTCTGGCTTTAAGTAGAAGTTTACTTTTTATGTATTAAATAAGACAAAAGAGAGATATCTGATCTTTTTTTGCTGTTTGTATTGCTTCCTGAAAAACCTGCTTTCAAAAATGTAAAGAAAACAGGACTATATCCTGCTGAAGAATCCAGATATGTATGGTGTCAGTATTGGAATCATGGTGATTCCATTCACTAAGTCTTCTGTTCAAACCCCTTCAAAATACCCTCACCTTTAAATTTCAGAGGATTAGAATTTAGTGCAGTCAGCTTTCAAAATTCAGAGCAGTATCTGCCTAATACAGTCCCCCACCATTGATACAAATCCTTCCGTAGACTTCAAAGGATTTTGGAGTAAGTCCTAGCATTACAGATGGTGGATAATTCTTAGTAAATGGCATATCAGATGCAAGTGGACACTTTCTCCCTGCAGGAAACATAAATAAGGCCATTCAAATCTAAAATTGTTAATACTGCAATGATTTCTGAATACTTTTATGACATCAAAAGGAAATCTTGTCTAAACATATTAACTATGGGCTTACTCCTTTTCAAACCTACTGGATAAGACACATGCCCCTATTATCCATAGCATAATAGGAGATGGCTCCATTAGCCCTTTAAATAATATGACGTAGACAATTAATACCACCTTCCCCTGGTGGTTTGAAATCATCATATAAAAACCATAATATCACCTTTGAGAATCACTGAACCCCATCGGCAAGCCCTGAACCTGTAAATAGTCACATTCCAGTGACTGCCTCAATTTGGGTACCCTGAGTAGCCAGTTAATTGATTAGTGATGATCATTTCTTGATTCTGTGAGAAACCACTTGGCTTCAGCAATATTAATCAGTGACTTTGATTCTCTAGAGAAAGGATAAAGGGATATAATCAAAATTAAAGCAAGGCAATGCTTTCTAATTCAAGCTTCCCTGACCTGGTTTACTTAGTGTATCTCAAAAAAAGAAGAATGTGAGGGAAATAACAAAAGAGCTGATTAAATGCGTTTCTTACAATATTTACACTTGACTCCTTTAATGGGACTCCTCTGAAAGGGCTCTGAAAAAGAAAGACAAGTATATAACCTGCTGTAATTTATTTTAGGTGTTTAGATACATATTTCCCATGTAGCCTATGGAGATAGACAGAGATCTCCAAAGACCTACTGGGTGGCTTGAATTCGGACAAGGTGAATTCCCTCCAAAATTATAGGCTGATAGTGATTGACACGTGTAGGCCAATCTCAAAATTTGATAGCATTTTTATTTTCTTTTAAGAGTAGAAATGTGAAAATTAACCAGCTTCAATACTTTCTTGCCAAAATGTACTGGAAATGTAGTATAGTTATCACATTAATCTTTTCCAAATAGTTATGCTGCAGAAAGAAAGCAGGATTCTAAAACATGTTTGATCTTTCCAAGTTAGTAAATACTATTTTAGAACTGCTTTCATTACTCTTTCCTCCAAAATGGTATTTTGAAACTTAAAGAGTCTTGCAGACAAAAGATTGCAGGTTGAGTGCAGAAAGGTATGAAAATGCAGTGTACTTTGCACTCATTCCCAGAAGCAGTTGAAATCTGCTCCATCTTCTCTTCAGTGTCAGGGATCAAAGAAGAATCGTTTTAAATGCAATGAACTTTGAGCCATTTCTTTAGGCAGGTGATCAATACTACAGTGCGTACTAAATGTTAACATATTCCATTGCTAGGAATAGTACCAGAAACATGATTTTATTAGGGGTTCTCCAGACTCACACTACATTTAGAAATAAAAAAAACCCAAGCCTAAAGTGAGTTTTATTTCTTTTTAAGTATAATAGAAATTTTAACAGGTGGGGAAATAAAAGCCTAAGTCTCAGGAAAGGTAGTCCTCTCAGTCCTGCCTATCAAGCAATGTGCTGTCATATGGCACATTTATGACAACAGAACTGTATGCAAAAGCAACTAGATTTCAGTTTCTTAGAAGTGATCACAGAGTATTAAACCAGATATTCACTGTCAGAGTGAAAGTTTGGGGGTTAACTTTAAAGATTAGTAGATTTTTAATGTCTTGTTTACAGGCAGAAACATACGTATTAATTCTTAACTTGAAAGAAGAGAGAGTTTTAGGAATGGAATTTTGCTTGTACATAAGTATGGGGATGTTTGGCCTCACGAACTGTGGAAAAGTTTTTATACGAAAGCTATAAAATAAGTTAGTTCCATTTGTGATACTATTTCATGCTTGCTGAATGAAATTCATGCATACTCACTGGGCTTTTTCTATGATTTTTAGTAATAAAAATAATTCAAATGTTTATGGAAAACAAACTGTCACCTCGTGTCAAATTCAATAATCAAAATTAATTTTTTGCAGTGTCCTCTAGAGATCAATGGGACTTTAAATGCTGTTTTTGCAAAAGGCAATAGATCACTTGACAAATTTCCATGTGATCCTATCTTCTGATTGGTATGTACTTAATCTGGCTAAAACTCTGACAGCCATATAAGATATAATCACTTGATTAGTACTGAAAAATGTATTGCAAACACTTTAGTGTTTCTTATTCTATTTATTCTATTATCTATTATTCTTAATTTCTTATTCAACAAGAATATTTCAAACTTGGATTTTTTTGCCATATACAAATGTGTAAAAGGTACAGGGAGCTATTATAAATTTTTCAAAACTCTAAAAATATTTAGTAAACCTTTGGGGATTTTTTTACAATAATCTTTGGTCAAGTTTAACTAGCTGTTTTTTTGTTGCTCAATTCTTATTTTCATGGGT
>VZTL01052707.1:372-17559 GCA_013400535.1 Scopus umbretta | reverse complement strand
TGCTGACATACACTGAGAAACCTGTGGTCTTCCTGAGTGAAGCAAGTTTCGAGGAGCAATTTGGAAGAGGAATTTAAGGGCACTTTTTTCCTAGAAATGTGGCCTTCAACTTAAGTCAGTCAGTTCTCTGTGCTGTCTCCATGCTTAACTCATCTTCCAGGTAGATGAAGAGGAAAAAATGAATGCAAGGTAGGACCTGTTTGCTTACTTCCATTAGAGAAACAGCTGATTTACAAACAAGAAAATGCCATCTCCCAGGAAATCACTCCATGAACAGGTAGAGAAATGATAGTGCTTCTCTTATTGTCCTGGTGAAAAGCAAGATTTTCAACGTTTCGCTGATGCTAATCCCCATTTAGCAGTGCAGGATCTTCCCTGACCTACAGCTGTACTCTCAATAGTATCTGTTCCACGGCACGGTATGCAGGAGGAAAGAATTGAAAGGTCCATTACAGTGGACCCAAGGTACTGAAATAAGGAAAGTGAACAGAACATGCACCTATGTGTTAGCTATCTGGCAGTTTTTGAGGTTGGGAGATCAGCTGGCAAGAGGGAAAATAGCAGAAGCATTTGCTCTTGGAGAACCTACTGTTTCATCTGTAATTAGACACTTGCTTAAGGATGAAATTAGCACATCTTTAGCACCACCTATGTAATTATAGTAGTGTAGATGGAAATAGCTATGTCACCTAGCCTTGGTTTTCTCAGACTCTTCATCACCCTCTCCTTCATTAAGATTGGTTTTGTGCCCCCAGTTGCACCTGCTCATGTGCTCACAGCCTGTGTGTGAAAGAACCCTGTGGATCATCCCAGTGGTAGCATTTAAGGATTTCTTGTCACGGTGGTGTGGTAGCAAGGAACAGAAACACACGTGTAGAATAACTGTGCTGGCTCTGACCACATGTGACATAGGTTATACTACGTTTAGGTTAGGCAAACGCTCTTCTGTGCGACTGCATACGTTTGCTTCTAAAGTTAGGGATGATGCCGCAGTGGGAAATATTTAGGAAACTTCTAGTGTAGAGAAGAACCAGCACAGGGAATTCCACAGGCCAGTGCAGCCTTTCTGGTCACTCAGAGAAGCATTTGGAAAAATACCCAGCCTAAAGTTAATCTGTCCTGACTGCAATCAAGAAAGCTTGCCGCCGACTTGGAGGGAAAGCACAGTAGGCCAGTAATTAATGTGTTTGAAAATGCTGCTATTAATTACCTGTCATATTTAATCCCCGACTTCTCTACAGCTCCAGTAATTGTTTTGTGTACACATGTGAAGTGACAAGCTTCCTTCAGAGAAGAGTGGACTGCAACTGTAATATGTGCTGTTTTCTGCTGTTGTTCAGTATAAATGAACTACATTGTTCTGTTAAGCTAAAAAGAAATAGAAGAAAGGAACACTTTCCGTGACCTGTCAAAGCTAGCTAAGAGCAGCTCAGCAAAAGACTGCACACTTCATTTTGAGCTATATCCTGTGTTATTTGCTGTCACTGCTGTCAACTGCTTCTTAGCTATTAACAGTAGTTTAATAGATCATCATCATCATCATCATCACACCCTGCAAGACGTATTGATTAATTCAGTAGTGGAATGCAGCGGCCTTTGCATTCATACCAGGCACTCTGAAGTTCTGGTTTGATCACTGATTTGCAGTACCACTAAATTAAAAATAATGATATGGTTCCCAAAAGCTATGTAATAAATATATTGCAAAAGTTGCAACTATTTCCCCTTTCTGCCTGGCTTTGTTTCTGCTTTGGAAACTTCTACAAGAGAGCTAATTGTTGCAGCATATGCTTTAGCTCCTGGGAATGCTCCCTCTGAGCTGTATGCTCAGTATGCAGCTGTGAAGTATTTGACCATCTGCTACTATTTCTCCAGGTTACGCTTCTAAAGCTTCCCCACAACTATTAATTACATGAAGAAGCTAGTTGCCAAAAGACACCTGACTAAAGTAATTGGTCCTTCAGTTGCAATTACATTTTTATGGATAGTGCGAAAATGTAAATATAACAGCCCATAAAACAAGTAAGTCTTAGTCAGGCATGTACAAAAGAAAGGGGGTATGTGCCCAGGACCTTCACCTCTGTTTTCTTATTGCCTCCTGGCCAGTAACTGCCAGTAAAGATTCTGTAGCTCAGCAGTTAGAGTTAGACAGTCCTAACTGCTGAATGGGACAGGAAGGAATATACAAGAGGGAGAACTTGTAAACACACCAAAAAGGTGCAAATGCTTTGATATTGAGACTGCTCTGAGTCACGGTGCTTCCTATTTAAGAAACTGTACACAGAAGCCAAAGGTCTCAGAATGAAGTGATTAAAAACCATGATGATGAAAAGCAAAATACCTGAACTTGAAATCACTTGGAAGACAGTAACCCATTTGATAATCACTCCTTGTCTTAGCTATTTGTTTTAGAAGGTCTTTAGTTGACTTGCTGTACCCATTGAAAATATAGTTGGCAAAGAGTAGCTTTCCTTGAATGTACATCTGCCAAAGAAGAGAACAAAAAAAAATGCAGAATTGGCAAGAGCAACCTCTTGTTCTAAATGAAGATGATAGGTTGAGAAACATTGTTAGATAGCCTGACTTACAACTTTATTATGGCTCACAGCTTTCACCTTTCATGACTTTGTTATATAAAATATTTTACTTCATTTAAGAAATTAAAAAATAAAATTCTTCTTTTTCTAGTCCCACCACGATTCCAAAACACAGCATACTGGAGTGTATAAAACAACATTTTGCATGCTGCTTCATGGACCACCAAAACCCACTACCATCCATCCTGGTAATACTTCAATTTAGATATGGCATAACATGACGTATTTGAAGGTGAACACAGACAAATATATTAGGCATAGGAAAAACCAGCTGTTTTTTTTTTTTCTTTTGCATATGTTAACTATTTTTCTTTGATTTTTTTTTGTTTTTTACCAAGAAGGAGTAGAAGTAGGGTACCCTACTTCTAAACTTTGATAAGTAGCAATGAACTTTCCTGTTTAAATACTGTATCTCATAGGAAACAGTCTTCTAGGGAAAAAAGGTAACCAAGGTCATTTGACAAGTGATTGTAAAGCTGCAGGAATTAACTAGGTCTGATGTTCAAAGCCATAAGGATTCAAAATGAGGGCAAAGTCTGAAACTTTCGCAATTTTCTCTCCCTGGAAAAGAAAACCAGGAGACTAAAGCTAATTCAGAACTCTTTGGAAGATCCAGAAACATTTTCCAATTCTATTTCCACAGTAACAAACTTGCTTTTGATTCTGAAGTATATTTCATGATGTCTCATTCATTTGCACGCTTCCCAAAGCGGGCATTTGTAGAAGACTATCTTATCATGACATCCTCAACAAAACCGATGAATTAAAAGCCAAATTCTATTTTGTGCTAGAACTTAGAATTCTGAAACATGTCAGATTAATGATGCATTTTGTACTAAGATCTCAACAGCTGAAAAGGAGGCAGCCTTCTGGATTTTTAGAGTATTTCTACTGGGTTTAGATCAGTTTGTTAGGTTGGGCCTTCTGGTTTTAATGTCCCCAGACTCAAAATTACCAGAGCAAGTTCAAGAAAAGATAAATAATTTTTCAATGTGTTGCAAAGATCGTTCCACACAGATATGACATATTGATGATCTCAGAATTAGGGCTTGAAGAAAAGCCTGTGGAAATATTAGATAAAAAAAGAATGACGGTGAGAGCATCAGCCTTTTCTCGGTCAGTAAAGAAACAGTGACGTACTTGGGCCAGATTCTCACTGACATGAAAGCCTGTGTCATTGTTGTGGCAGTGTAAAGGAGCCTTTGTTTAAGTGAAAATTGGCTTCATTGAATTTGAAACTGTAAGAATCATTTAAGCTGAGGTACTATCCAAAGCTGCTTGTGTTGTGGCATGTTCCCAGTGTTACACAATTGGAAACATCTGGCTTATTTCATGGAAGCTCTCAGCATGCAGGACTCCAAGTCAAGACCCTTTGAATACTTCAGGGTAATGCGTATTCACGTAGGAGTGGATGTATTCCCTAGAAGGAAATCCAGAGGACCACTGAATTGTCTTCATCTTATGCTCACACCAATATGTATTAATCTGCAATATAACCAATAATGAACATGACATAGAACACTGCTTTTACTTGTGGGTAACTGAGAGGGCAAAAAACATTTTACATCATGCATTTTTCATTTTTATAGGCAAAAGTTATTATGATAGCACCATTTGACTCAACTCCGAACCATTTTTCCTTCAGTCCAGTACCTTGCCTCATTACTATGAAAAGCTCTACTTACCCGAGTGTGAGAGGAGCACTCACAGCAGTGCAGATTTGAAAGCGATGAACAATTTAAGACATGTTACACTAAGACACTGGTCCTCATTTCTCCGCTCCCTGGCTTAAATCCAATGTTGTGAGCAGCATCAGCATCATGACAAAGGGAATCCTATAAGCTCTCCTTGGGGCACAGTTTTGAGTGTATGTCAGCAGGTGGATATGACAGTAACATTTGGCCTCAGCTACTGACTCTCTGGTGATACGTACCCCTTCATGCCTGCGTGTTTTCCCCCTGAGGTAAACACTTTGTATTAATTTGTTCTGACTTTCCTGACTCTCTCTTGATTTTTCCTATTCTCATTTCAGTTTCTTCCTCATACTTGGACATATGTTTCTTTCCCCACTTCTTACTTGTTTTCCTAATCAATGCCTCATCTTGCTTCCCATAACTGGTTGTACCTCCCCTTCCCTATGGTGTTTCTCATTACACAGATCCTTCTGATCTGATGTCCAGTCGCTCATACTTCTCCTCCGTATCTCTGTTACCATTCTCCCTCAATTCTGCATGTTCTTTCCTTGCCTATGGTGGGAGCACAGAGAACAAGAGAAGAAACCTCCAGCCACCTCCAGCCCAGCTTACTGCCTCTGCTCCATATGCCAGGAATTTGTGCTTTGGTTAGGTTACCACTCCCTGGTCTGTTCCAGCCTTTGGGTTCCCCGTACAGATAATCTGAATTCGCTTCCTCTTGCTGCTGCAAGCCCTTGCGTGTTGCGTTGTCCAATTTAAGTGCCTTTCACTGCCACATTGATGAAGAAACAACACACAACGCTCCTCTCGTGTTGCCGCTCTTTAACCACTGGCATTATCCTACTGCCAAAATGTGGTGGGGTGCATACCAATTTTGTTATTTCGTTTAGAGCTCGGACTCTGTTTCATTGTGGCTAATGATGAAAACTATAACAAGCAGATAGGGAAGGAACCTTTTCCCACTGCAGGATTGCCTACAGAGTGCTTTGAAAGTAGCACTGCTATTCGCTGATATGCATCTGTTCTGTAATTTTACAAAATGAAGAGGCTGATAGAAGGGGTAGATAAATCTATTCCAATGATCTGATGCATCAATACACAAGCATCGAAACTTTTCTAAGTGAATATAAATGAGAAGGCTGCCTCTGGCAATCACCATCGCTGTCGGAGGAATGTAGCCCTTTCCATTACAATTCACCTGGCTGATTCTGTAATGTTATGACATGGAGGAATTTCATTATTCCTGCCACCACAAGCAATCAAATTGTGCCTTCAAGCATAAAATTCAAGTATGCCTGAACCTTTGCTTTGCTTGCATAATATGTAAATGTTACTAGTCGAAGTTTTCCAGTGTTTTTTCAAATTCCTGTCACTCTCTGTAGCCTTCTGTAGCATGTGACTTTCCCAGGCTGGCATTTTATGGCATGAGTAAGAATTTTGTCTTCTGGGGGGTATCTTTCTGGCTTGGTTCACTCCTAAAACACCAAGAATTTGTAGAATAAGAAGGGTCATTAGCAAGCAGCTCTGAAGGTCAACTTTTCTCAGGAGGTATAAACTCGCATAGCCAAACTCTCTTACCCCTACTGGGGTAAATTTAATCCAGAGTGTTTTAAACCCGAAGTCTTTAGTGAAAGCCAAGAGATAAATTTGGATGGCAGCATTTTGGAGTGGGGGGAGGTTCTTTTTCCTCTCACAGCTAAACATAGTTCTGGCAAATGGCCTCAGACTGAAATTCTTGAGGGAGTCATAATAAGCAAGCCAGGGCAAAGAGGAATGGTTTTTCTCCCTGACTAATTCTTCCACATAAAAAGGTGAAAGGGCAAAGATGAAGTTTAATACTAATGAAATTCTGAACTTCAGAGCAGTAATATGTCAGAACATTAAAAAAAGTCAAAATAAAAAATGTTTTATTATTGGCAACAGTAGGTTGGTTTTATAAGCATATATATCTCCGTCCTGATTCCTTTTAACCTTTGGGAGAAGAGGAACTTTTAGATATTAAACACAGACATTAAGCAATCCACAGTGGGGGTTTTGGGAGTTCAGCCCATACTTTTCCCCTTTTGTGCCCTTCTGCATCTTTCCAGCTGACTGAGGAGTAAAATGGGGCTGTCTTCAACTTATCACAAGTTCTCTTTCCCTGTCTTTTCTGACCGAGACGGTCATTCTTGAGGCTAATCTCTTTCTTCCTTCTGTCTAGGAATATTTCGTGCAGATTAGCAAACTTCACATGTTCATATTATAGAAACAATTCTGTTGATTCAAACTGCCCCTTAGAGAAGGAACTTGAGAAATTCATGTGTATATGTGCATGTGCATTCAGATGTTCAAGTAAAAAAGATCTGCTCACGCTAATGTTGATTTAAATTTAATCGCCAGAGCTGGAATACATTTAATGAAAGCTTTGTTATCTGTTTGGGTTTTGTAGTACCACCCTTCTTGGGCTGGTAACATACAAACAGGATGGTTGAGCTGTCCTTTTCACGTTACAGATTACTTGTGCTGCTGCTGACATACAACCTTTAATCATTGTGAGGTGTGCAAATAGGAATCTAACCTGTGAAATACAGAATATAACTTGTAAGCTCAGCAATGCTGGAGTGGCCAAATGCATATCAACCAGCAAGAATCTGCAGGAAAGCAAGGGGAATGACCAGAGTTCCAGAAAATAGGACCTATAAAGCACGGTTGCATAACCTGTGCTTGTTTAGTATAGAGACGTGAAGACTGAGTGTGGGAGTACAGTTACGGGAGACAGGGACATAAAAATATGACCTGCTACAGAAAGAAAGAGAACCATCTGTTTTCCGTTTCTATGTTCAACAGAGCAAGAAATAATGGGCTTTAATTACAGGAAGAAAAATTAAATAGGAATAGCTGTCAAACTATGAGTATAAAGCATTCAGATATACTTTTGTAAGGATGTTGTAGCTTCTCTATCACTGCGTCTTTATTTACAGGTTAAGCAGCAGGGGTGGAATTCACCTCACCTATGGCTGAATCCCATGGGAGAGAAACAGGCATTTCCAGCGTGTGATTCATTTGACCCACTTCCATTATGCTTTGGAAGGAGGTGAATTACACTGTGGAAGTGCCTGTTTCTCTTCAGGGGCTGTGAAAGACTCTAGAAAACTGATTCAGGTCTAATGGTCTGTTTTGTAGATGTCTAAAGCTCTGTCAGGACTGTACCATCTCTTGTGTCAGTCACAGCACTGACGTTGATTTTGTACTGGTGAAAATGGCAAGGCTAGATGACCCCTTGAAGTTGTTTCTGTACTATGAAGGAAATTAAGAACTGTCATTGCAGGAGGTCTGCCTAATTAAAGGACTAACTGAAAACAAAAGTTGCCTGTTCAGTAGGATGACAGTAAGAAAAATTTATTATTGTTTGACAGCTGCTTGGCTGAATAATTTGGAATGAGAAAATGAATAATTTAATTGTTAAGCAAACAAGTCCATCATCACCACACAATGAGCAAAGCAGCGTTCTTAGTCAGTCAAGGAAGTCAAAAGTAGAAGAAGCATAGAGACCAATTATTCTGTAAATTCCTGACTATGGTCTTTCCAGAATACTTTTTGTGAAACAGAAAACTGTACAAACAGTTGTTTGGTGTATTGTTAGGCTTTGTGTATAAATAGAGGTGTCCTGGTTTCAGCTTAATTCAGAGTTTATTTTCTTCCTAGTAGCTTCTATAGTGCTGTGTGGTGCTTAGTTGCCTTTTGGGGTTAAACCACAACAAGACGATTCCACATCCTGGGCTCATTTCATAAGCATTATTTTTACTGGAGAACAATTACTAAAAACATTGTCATCTTGATTGTCTGCAGCAGAAAATGGCAGAATAAATTTTGAATTATATTCCCAGAAGACTCCCAACTCTTGAATCCAGAGAAGTCCAAGCTCACTGAATGGCCTGATATAGCACAAATTCCTTCCATGCTGTTGATAAGCTGCACAATCAGCATGAAGCATTCAGCCTGTATCATAATGAGCACACTTAAGAAGCTGGCAAGGCTTTAGTCCACTGCAAGGCAAATGCAGTTATAGAACACAGCTTTCCTTTAAAATTTTTTGGATTTTGAGAGCAGCTGGAATGACATTGGTGTGATTTTCTGTCACCCTTTTCAGGGCAGTAGTCTATTTCTCAAGGGAGAAGAATCATGAAAACCTCATCTGTGAAGTTTCTCATACCGAGTTTAGCTTGACTTGTACAACCAGTTACAAACGTGTACTGCCCCTTATCGCTATGCTGTCTCAATATTTTCAACCTGTAGTCATCTGGGAAGGACAATAAAAAAGTCACTAGTGGATTTAATGAAATCTGTTACATTTCCCATCTCAAACCTGCATGCTAGAATGCTGGCTGGGGACAGGGAAGTTTGGGATAGGTTAAGGTCAGGCTGTGGTTTCACCGGACTTTTTCTGGAAGTCTTGTGCGTATTCACATCTCGGGGCAGAGAAAACCACAGATACTTCAGCTTTTCATCCTAGGCCTTGCACCTATGCTTGGATGGCTGATTTCTCCACAGATGTCTGTTTATAGGTGCATATACGTTTCACCACTACTGGCAAATGCAGCAAGTGTTATTGAGAGCAAGTTTGTCCCCTTCCTGCTTTGTTTCCTTTTTATTTTTCCCCTTCTAGCTTCTTCACACACTTGGGGGACTTCTGTCTGCGTTTCACACTTAGCAGAAGGTTACCAAGGGCACAAACCAGGCACCCTGCTGCTTGCTGGAGAGGCCAGTTACCTTTATTGTTGTTTGTTTGGAATGAGCAGAGATTCTGGACTAATGGACTGAAATCTAAAGCTGGTGCTTTCCATCTGTGACTACATGGCCACGCTGCAAGTGAAAGCTAAGTGAACGTAAGTAAATTTCACAGCTCGTGTTGTGCTCTTCAAGTGCAGGAACACATTTCCAGACCCCTGGATCTGGTTTTGACCTCGTGTTGCCTTCTTCTCTCCATTCCATCACATTGTCAGTCTGACAAGCTTCAGAAACTGGAAAATGCAACCTTTTAAGAGTTGTGCTGCTAGGGCTCAGGTAGACACATCCAGAGATAATTATAAATCTAGAAATTCGATGCCAGATTCCCTCAGTGAGCTCTCAGAATCTTTAACCTATCATTCCATGTAGTACAGCACTGGTAGACAAAAGCAAGTATATAGGCTTAAGTTCATTCTTAAACTGGAACAGCAGCATGCGTTCGCGTGTGTGTATGTACGTAAGCACGCCATGCTTTGTTATTGTTAGATTCATATGCTTGTTATCTTAGTAATTTCTTAACAAATAATGTATGATTACAAATTTGTAAACTACACAACTTTCTACTTTGGAAAAAAGAGGAATGAAAATCCTATGGGAAAGAAAACACCAGGAATGTTTGGTGTTTGGTAATTGTTTTTTTTTTAACTTAGCACAAACAATGCTTTTGAAAAGCCACTTCTTGCAAAAAAAGCCCCCAAACTTTGGTTCCCTTCTGCCTCCTGCCCCTCAAACACACAACTCCCTAACATTTTGAAGGCACAGGAATTAAGTCCTGGCTGAAGATCTTTAGATGGGGGCAGGGGGAGAGAGGGGGATTGTCCATATGGCAGGAAGTACATGCCACAATCAGAGAGAAGCAACTGCCCCTGGGAGCAACTGCGTTATTGTAATGCTTCTGTAAAACCCTTTCCTTGAGGCATCTAAAAGACTATATAGAAAGCTGTCTAAAGGCAAATGTTTAATATCATACAACATTTCCTTCTTGCCTAATACATTCATTAAAACTTGAATTTAATTCTTTTCCTTTGAAGCCATGAATTCCTTCTCTGAAGCTCACTTGGATTTATTTAGCCGAACAATAGTTATTTTAGTAGGAAATTAAGGATGGACTCTGTCCTTCTAAGTGTACTAAGGGTAGCCTTTTGATTCATTACACACAGAGGACAATTGTGTTTCATTTTGAAGTTTTTTTCCTGATCATCTGAGGAAATTAATTCCCAAGGACCAGAGGAAATTAGTTCTCTGCCTCAGAAGAAAGCATGTAAAATTAAGCAAATTTTTAATCCCACTTTTACACAGTTTGAGAGACCTTCTCTTCCTGGGAACTGTAGTTTTGCCTTATTGAAGCTTTACAAATTAAAATATATACAAAATTGTTTGGTGTATGTAGCTGTGGATGATTTCAGAGGCAAAGAACCTTCTTCTCATGAACTCTGTGCATTTTCCCCCCTAATCCTTTTTTTAAAGTTTTACCTAAATTAAAGCAACAACCCTGCACATACTGGTGTAAAAGCAGCTGTGTAGGACTATACCAAAGGCTCATCTAACCCCTCCAGTATCCTGTCCCTGTGAGTGGCTGGTAGCTGGGGGAGGAGTGGAAGAGCAGTTGTAAGAAAATCCTATTCTTTGTGACCCACAGCAGCCATAAGGAGCTAACAATTCAGGGAATCCCTCAACCAAAACTTTGTCTGGGCCATAACGTTTGATAGCTGCCAACAGAGCTAACCTTCAGGAATGTAGCTAATTCCATTTTGAACACACTTATGCTTTTGGCCTCCACAACATCCTGTGGCAAAGAGTTCTACAATTTAATGATGTGCTGTGAGAAAAAGAACTTCCTTTTGTTTTAAATCTGCTTTTTATCTCTTCATTGGTGCCTGATCATGCCTGTATTTTAAGAAACCATAATAATTATTTCTTATTCCTTTGCCACATCATTTTTGCTTTATAAAGCTTTCTCATATCTCATCTTAGTCTCTTTTGCAAGCTACCCTATTTAGTCCTTCCTTATACAAACAGCTATTCCACTTTATATCCTTTTTTGAGATGTGGTGAAGACAGTCACGTGCTGTGTACCAGAATCTCAAGAATGTTTTATTTAGCCTTTAACTAACATTCTGCTTGCGTTACGACCGTTGCAGAGCACTGATCAGAAGTTTTCAGGGACATGTCAATGAACGAGTCTTGGATCTCTTACTTCAGTGTCAAGAACTATTGTGTCCATCTTTGCATCTGTATAAATACTTATGATTCTTTTCCCCCATGTAAATTACTCTGCACTTATTGACAGTGAATTTCATATACCAACTGATAACCAATTTCTGAGCATTACACGATCCTTCTGGAGCTCTCTGTTCTCCCAAAGCTCTCCGCTTTGAACATTCCAGACAATCAGGTGTGACCTCGAATTTTGTCATCTCTGACACGTGACCAATTTTTCAGAACTATGAAAAAATGAGAGTTGCATTCTACCCAAAAAGTAGCGACTTCATTCTTAATGATTATTACTTCTAAACTGCAATCAGACCAGTCCCAGTTCTTCAGCAGAGGTCATGTTATTGTCCAACAGAAAAGAACCATAGCCTATTTTAGGTTCCAGAACTTCTGAATGTTATTTATTGTTTTGCTTTTGAGCTGCTCTGGAAATGCCTGTATAACATGCTGGGAACCTTCCCAGTTTGTGACTACTGGTAGAGTTGCATTTGACAGCTTACCTTTCTCCTGACCTTTGCAAGTCACCACTGTACGCAGATAAAATAAGGCGAGCTGGAGCTGCTACCTCTGACAGGTTCCTTAGTGCCCACTGGTCCACAGAGAATGCTTGCATCCTGCATACGGCTTTGGTCAGGTCTTGACCTTCAAAGCCAGGCCTCTGAAACTGTTCTGAATTGCTACTGCTCCTGTTGGTAGATTAAACTGCTCTGGCTGAGCATGGTAACAGCTGGATGAGTCTGACTGGGAACTGCTTGAGGATGGGTTGAATACTTCTCTGGAAACAGCAAAGAGGGCTCCATCAGTGACAGGATGGTCACTGTATCATTTGAAAGGTCGTAGGCATTGTAACCAGGTGAAATAGGTTCATACCTTTGGGACTGTTTGTTTCCTTGGACTGATCATTTGTCAGCTGAGAGACATTGGGAGTATTGATAGAAAGGACTATTAACACATACATTCTAAAAACAAACTCCGTTCTTCCTTAAACAATGGTTAGTTTCTTGTTCAAGCCAAAGAACTAGCTGCCTTGCCTTTACCATTCAGGTTTTTTTAAACAGTAACTAAGACCATGCTGACAGGCTAAATAGGTTGCAGGTTTTACTCGTTATGCATCTTTTGCATCTATCTGAGTGTGTTTATCATTTATCAGTGTCCTGACTGAAACTGAGCTTGTACTGGTGGCTAATCTTTGTAGCAGTGAATTACAGGTAAAGTAAAAAAAAAAAAAAAAAACAAAACAAAACNTTCTGTAAAAAAAAACCAAAACAAAACAAAGTGCTGCAGATATCCCACACAATGTCTTTAAATGATTTTTAAAACAAAAGTAGTTTATGAGCTATTCTAAGGATTAATCAGTTCATCAGCCACAAAAAATTGACTGTTATCCTGATTTTTCTTTCAAAAATAATAAACAATTTCCATATGGGAATGCAAAAAGTTAACACAGAACAGAATCAAACTGCACGCTGTAATTGGTTTCCTGAGTTCCTCAGAGCTATTAACAATCATTTTCATCAACAGTGGGTCATTCATACTAAAGCATATCATTTTCACCTTTTTCTACAACGGGCCCTCAGTTCATTGTGTATTTTACAGAGCATTTTCTCACTCTGTCTCCTTCAGCTTTGTAAACTACCTGTAGTAGATTTGGAAGAAGTTTTGTTTCTTCTGCATTTTGTTTTCCCTATTTATTTATATCACTTTGCCACCATCGAGGAAAGAAAATGTTATGAATATTACCAGGAAAAAAGAAGCTGTGTGGTTAAGAATTTGTTCTTCTTCAGACACGTTCTGTGGTACTATATTCACAGCTAAGCAATGTCGGATAGGCTGCTGGTGTCACCCAGTGGACAGAGAAGTTGATCACAAATAGGTGTCATGTAGAGAAGATTTCCTTTCTGCAGGAATAGCTCACTCCTAACTGACAGAAATAGCCTTCATTTTACAGTTGTTCAGATGAGATGATATTTGAAACCTCCTCTGTCCTAATGCCATGGCCACTACTAAAAACGTACCGAGCAAACACAGGAAGTAGTACTTGTTCCTCACCATCATTAGGAAGCAGACAAAGAATAACCAAACAATAACTAGTGGGTGCTCTCCCCTACTGGGTGAAAGTAACTAAAATAACCAAGCAAAACAGTGTTTGTGCTGGTGTTTACGGAAAGATGTGAAGATTATTAAAATCTGATTATCATGTAAATCTGTGCGATACAAAACAAGATTGCATTTTCTTAGCCTAGTAACAGCTTGTTGACAGAGGTGAACAGCTTGTTGACAGAGGTGAACAAGACCTGGTGAATCTTCTCTTCACAGTGTTACAACAGTAATTACTTCAAAACATACAATGTATGCTTTGCATGCAAAAATTCAATAGAATAAATCACCTATGAATTAATCTCTTACAAGAAATTCTACCGGGCCACATATAAAAACTGTACGAGTACTTAAAACTAACTTCAGTGCATGTTTCATCTTAGACCTTTTCCTGATTTGCAGAGTACTTCTCAGAATGTTGGAAAGTGAAAGTCAGTTTCTTTTTTTAAAGACTGAAACATGCCGCTGTGTGATGTACTTCAAGACTTTTTGCCACGGATGAAGCAGAGATGGGGTTAAGTGTATATAGATGGCTAGATCTAACCTACAAAGTCCAAAGGAATCACATTCCTTTTCTAATGCTGTGGCAACTAGCGTGTGGTTCTTGCCCTTTGCAGGTGGAATGAGAATGACCTGATGCATTGTACACCCTGAACTGCTAATAGATAAAGAAGAGTTGGGGCTGCTGGGACAACAGTCGGTACTCCTGAAGAAGGAAGATTAGCATTCTGCTCTCCTGATGGCCCAAATACTCATGACATGTGGCAATCCCAAAGTCACTCATTTGTAACCAGATCACAGTAACAGCATTCAAAGTTAAATAATTGACTGTAATGGTTTTAACATACCAAAAAGATGCCAGGAGCTACATTATGTCTCTTTTCCAATAAGGAACCCTTATGATCTGTAAATGCATCTGCAGAAGTGATGTCATATTTGAGGAGGCGAAAGGAATCCAGACAACCCTGAAGCAACAAGGGAAGTACAGTTATATAATTAAGTAGGCGGTAAATTTTGCCTGACCAATTAAGCTAGTAACACGCTTTCTAAACAAGTCCTCATGAACTCAGCTAAATTCTCTTTCTCTTTCAGAGCAGGTAGCAATGGTTCTTTACACTGTAAGTTTGACGACAGAGGCTTCTAAATTTCTCAGTTTCTTTTTGGGGATGTATTTCTCTTCTTAAAAGAAACAGCTCCTCTGATTTGTAAAACTGGACTTTGTAGTTGCGAGAACAGGGGTGGTAGCTAGTCACTGTGCAATCTCCTCATGGATTTGTCATAACCCTCTGGAATTCTGGCTTCCAAAAGTCTTATGCTCCTACTATTAGTGGACAGGGGCCAAATACAGGACCACACTGTGAGACAAAGAGGCAACACACAAGACTTTTTTCCACTGATTTCTCAAACAAGTTTTTGGGTCAGGCTTCCAGGAGGAAAGAACAATAAGAAAATTTAGGTCTGAAATGACCCTTACTTTCTTCCTCTTCTCTTTAATAAAATGTAGATATTTAATTCATATTTAGCTTCTGCTTCTTGGACTAAAAATCCTGCTGGTGCTGAAATGCATGACAGTTTTTCCAAAGACTTCATGAGGGCCAAAATTTGACCCCTTCTATGCCAACTTTTTCAAATGCAAATAAAAAATGATAGTTGCTGTGTGACAATTTTCTCAAGAAATGGATAAGTAAGACATAGTGAAGGAAGTAATTTTAATGCCTTAACTGGTACTGAAGCTGCATCTATGCAGACTCAAATCCTCAATATTTTAATTTCAGTGCAGCTCCACTAACTTCTAGTAAAAAGCAGATTTTGAATACAGCAGTCACTGATGTTTACCGCTGTGCTCACTATGTCAAGATGATAAAAATGCCTGTTGAGTGTCTACTGCCACTTCCACCATTAGCTTTATCGAGAATTTTTCAGGTAATTATAAGAATAGACAATGTCTGGGGGACATTGAAACAAAAAACATTCCTTGGTTTAAAGCATTTATCATATCACCTATCTTTTGATTTTTTGCCCTTCCAAACTTTATTTTGCTCTTTTTTTCTAGTCCTTCTAAATACAGACTTACACAAAGACTTTGTGCTGTGTAGTGCTTGGCTATGTGAATGTGAGGACAGAGTCTTGTATTAAATCACTACTCAGTAAGTTTATACTTTAAGGAAAATGAGCTGGTTTGAAATTTTCTAGCAGCATGCTTCTGTATGGATCTTTTTTTTCATTCATCTTTACTAGAAAATGCTGATTCCTGGAAGCCAAAATGTTTCAACAAAAAAAGGTATTTTGTCACACTGCTACCAAATCACAGATTTCTGCTCAACTGATGCAATAGATTGTTGTGGTTACTAATCCCTGGGGCCTGCAGTGCCACAGTGGCCACACACACACACTGCCTCAGGGTTAGCTGGTACTGTGCCACAGAGCTAGAAAGCCCCCCCAAGACTCAGTTCTAGGGACTTTTAATCAAGGTTTGAGGTCCTTGCTCTACATCAAGGGATTAGTCAGGGTTACTCCCTCAGCTGTTCCAGAAAACAGAATGATATGAGGAATTCCTCTTAAGTTGGAAATAGCAATTTCCTCTATCTTCAAAGATACGGATTCAAGTAATATTTAGTTTTCACAAACAATTTGTTTGAAATGCCCTTTTTTGTGGGAAACTCGAGCAATTCTAGATTTTTTTCCTACTTTGGAAGTATTTTTTTAATATTAAATTTCCTATAGAACACATATTTGGAGCTGGTGCCAGTTAGACATTTCTGGTGAGACAACTTCTCAGATATTTTAGCAACCAGATAAACAGAAAATTATTCCAAAAAGACTCTTTAAAGTTTTCAACCATGTGTTGGAAAAACTACCTACTGTCTGATAAAACCCACCTGAGCACAAGGCATACTTCTGTTCTTGTTCTTTCTTTCATACAGCTGCTCTATCTTGTCTTCACTAGGATCCTTGTTTGTTTGTGAAGATGAGACACAGACCACTACAATCTGCTCCTTGAAGGACATCTGATTGTTAATGAGGTGATCATACTCCAGGTCTGACACATAGGGAATCCGATGATTACTACACCTGCATGTCTTCCCTTCCTCCCCCATCATAATTCTTCGAAGCACGGCAGGACAAGCAGCCTGGGATGTTACCCACAGCTTGTTCCTGTCACGAGGAAGAGAAAATATAGGGGAAAGTGTTAGCGAGTTAGATTGTCAAATAAACCAAGTACAGATTGAAGAATTTTTCAAAATTATCTCTATAAATGACAGGCCTAGGCTCAGTCATCCCCTGTTATCTGAGGTGTGCAGTCATCTAAATGTTTCAGGTATTTCTTAAGGTCTGATGCAACCACGAGTGCTGTGGAGCTCCTGGCTTCTGCCAAAACACAGCCTCTGAAACCAAGCTGACAGAAGAAAGAGGGATGTGCTTTAACCAGCTGAGCTAGCCAGGCAGGCTTTGGTAGCAGCCAAGAGCAAACTTCAAAGGCTACTCCCTAATTATTTGAAGGTCTCATAGGCACCTCTTATCTCTGACAGCTGATTGTAGTATACTAATTTTATATTCATGTGTATGTGCTATGTGTGTTGGTATTATTTGTCCTTCACAAGTGTGGTGAAGACTAATTTGTTTGAGAAGACCTTTGACATTTGGGGGGGGAAATTCTGTAGGTTGTTTTGTCATGTAAATCAGGCAGCAGAAGTGCCAAGTTCCAGAGCCTTATCTTCACACCTCTACTGATGACATCATGTCGTCAATAAGAACCTGCCAAACAGCCTCTAGGTGATGGTATCTTTTGAACACAACTTTCTCATAGCGAAAGCATG
>VZTL01052703.1:329-11868 GCA_013400535.1 Scopus umbretta | reverse complement strand
TTTTTTTTTTTTTTAAGAAATCTTTTACTGGTAGCTGCAGTTTATATAAAAACGCGCAGTTCTGTTGTCAGGTTTGTATCAACCTTACTTCCGAGAACGGGTGGTGTGAAAGCCCAGCGAGTAGCTTTGTTATTTCCCCAACCCATCGCTCTCTCTGTTCAGATGCTCCGTTCGATTTTAGGCCTCCGCTCTCTTTTCCTGGAGCTGCAGGCGGGGTGCCTGGGGCTGCTGAGCCCACCTGGGATGCTGGGGGCGAGCGCCCCGCAGCGTGCCCGCTACGGGCCGGCGCTTTTGGGGGGCCGCTGCTCCCACGCGGGTGTTCTTCTCCGCGACTCCTCAGCACCACGTAAACCAAAAAATGCACTTCAAGTGATCTTATTTACTACTTGCCTGCCCTGTCTTTTGTAATCTGGAGTGTATTCCGAATGTTTGGGGGAAATGATAATTTTGCTTGACTGCCATTTAGTATTTCTTCTGTTTTCTCCTGTTACTAGATCGTTCCAGACAGCTGTTTTTGCCTATCGCTGCGATTCATCATCTAAAGTGAATTGCATATGAAGCAGAGAATTGTCATACACTGGATTGAATTTTAATACTTTCCTTTTGAACTATATCGTAGATATATTAAATTATTTATGCAATCTCTGCTGGGCTGGTACAGGTAAATCTCTTTCAGCGTTGCCAGTGTTGCCTCTTCGTGGAAAAGCTTTACAAGTTTAGCTGTAAAAATTCATTTCTGGCTGCAGGATAGCAGAGGGAGCAGGCAGAAACTACCGAGCTTTATCCAAATTGTATGACCCAGCAAACCGAGAGTCCGAAACAACCACGCCGCCTGTCTGTTTTTAAGCAACAGGACTGGATTTAGATCCTCTTTGTTCTTTTATAAGTTAAATATGTTTTCTTTTAAAAATAACATTTGGGGCATCTGCTTTGCATTACGAGTTAATTCCATTCATTGTTTTAAAATAGTTATTAACCTTTTGCAAATTACATACTGCACATGAACAGTAATTTTTTCAATAATCTTTAAATGTGCATACTGTAACAGCGCCATAATGTGGACTGACATGATATGAATTGACAGTAAATTTTTAGTTGCCTAAATACGTATTTAAATGATAGAGCTGAAAAGTCATCTGCAAAAAGCTATTATGATCCAGGGAGTTAATTTATATATAGGTAATTTCTCCAGCGTGCATTAAGGAAAAATTTTTCTTTGTCCATTATCATTTAAATTGTTTTCAAAAATCCTGAAGGATAACCCCAAAATCTTTATATTTAGAATCAAGGTATGTCTGTGACTTGAAATGATAAAATCCAGGTTGCTTTGAGGAGTAACTTTATCCTTAACCCACTACGTTCTGCTTATTTATCGGATGCGGTGCTCAGCCGGGGGCATCTCCTAACAAGTGCTGATGTTTCATTTCATAAGCAGTGCAGAATATTGAAGTGTAATCTATTGAATATGGGATTTTAGCATTAACTGTGAATAACTGCGAACCGTTTTAAACTTTTTTTTTTCTTTGTTAAAATGGAAGGAAAGGAAAAAGGGCAGTAGTATATTTTTCCCTAGCATAAAGTAGAAAAATACTGTCACTGAATTCTGTGAGAGGAAGGATCAGCTTTTGCGCATACAGTTGCACCCCAGTTTAGAATTCCTTACTCTAAATCACTGATAGCGATGAGCTGGGAAACTACGCCAGGGAAGGACAACTCCGTAAATACGGAATACTTGCATTCTCTCCTGTGGATTTCCATAGGTCTCCTTTAAGAGATGGGATATCGGGCTGAAAGGATCCTGAGCGGCAGTTCAGGATGAAGTCACCAAAACTAATGAAACTGCTTGCATGAGTTGTGAATGAGGAAATGGATCACAGTTCACATGGCTTTAAATGATGTTTTGTGATAATTACATTTAGAGTCAACATCCTCCTGTGGCAGGTGTATGAACATGCACAATGCAACTTGCAGAACTGTATTGAAAGATCTTGTAAATTGTGTGTATCCAAACAGTTTGTCAGGAATAAACAGATACTTTCTGAAATAGTATAAACCTGTTTTTTAATAGTCTTAATATTAAGCTGTGGATGTAATAAAACAGTCTAAAGTTTTTATTGTGCACCCTTGAGAATACTCCTGTGGGTAATACCTACATAACTTTCTGTTCATTATTCTGTTTTAAGGTACCCTGTGCACTCCAAAACTAATTTACTGTAGGTATTTTCTTTGCATCCCATATACTTTGCATCTTCCTCACGAAGAAGACGGTTATTTCAGTACGAAAAAAGAAATATATTTTTTGTTACAGATATCAAACAGTGGGATTTTATGTCCATTGGAAGGCTGAAATTAGCCGTAGTCCAGAAACAGTGGAGCAGGTGCAATCAAAATTTCCCGGTGCACCTTGCCACACTAACTGGGTGTTCTTTCTCCATTAAGATAAGAGGACGTTTTAGTCATGACATTTTATTCATCCTGAGAATTTATAGAATTATTCTCTAAATTAGCCAAATGGTTAAATTCTGCCTAATTTCCTTTTGATCCAACACAAGCTCGGGTTCAAGCAAAGCTTTCAGACTAGTTATCTTACTCATGTTATACCTTCATGTGATACTAAAAATACTGAAAAAAAAAAAGCACCTTAACTATTAAGACATGCATTTTTTAAGTTTAATCTGTTCCTTAGCTTGTATGACTAAATGAGAGGGCCATACATAGGTGTGTGTACAGACTACCTGGCTGAGAAAATAACAGTTACGTACTGGAACTGGATGGGGCTGGGGAGAAGGGGGAAGGAGGGGAGTACATGGGATTGCTGCAAACGCGTTAGCATAATTGACAGCTAAAATATATTTGTAACATTACGATGTCATGATTGAAGTTCATAACTCTGAATAACGTTCATGTTAGAGCACTTGTTAACGATATTGTACTGAGAACAGGTAATAGATATTTTACATTTGGACCAAAAGCTATCATTCAGGACACGCCTCTCAGAATATGCTTGTATTTACAAATCGTTGTATGATAGAAATTATTTTTAAGTCGTACTTTTGGGAAATGCTTGCTTTTTCATCATAAAACAACTGTAGGGGACCCGAAAGACAGTAGTTTATATTAAGTAAATTGTAAAGGGAACAGGCAATGTATAAATATATAATTTATTACTATTTAATGACATCTTTTGTAACCTTCATTTCATGTTGTTCTCATACCTACTAATGATGATTTTTTTTTTAAATAAAGAGCTAGATCATGATTTTATATATGGGGTGGAAAAAAGCTGCTTTCAGGTTATAGGTACTGCATTTTTAAGGGAAGTATAAACAATGCATTACATTTTTATTGGTGATAAATCTAGTCAGGGCTTATTAATAGTTTGAGCATTCTTTAGAAAACATTACTAAAGCTATTATTTTTGAATACTTTTTCAAAGGTAGTAAAAATACAAACTTCATATTTTAATTGGGTTTATGTCATGTTTTAATGGATGCCAGTGTTATCTGTCTTTACGAAGCATTTAATTTGTTTCCAGTCTCGTGGCCTGCTGTAAAAACCTTTCTTTGTTGGAGAAGGTCACCTGTAGGACTCAGCTATTTACATTAAAATAAAAATGCTGTGGTTTTAAACCATATGCTTAACTTTAAGAATGTGGATAGTCCTGTTGCTTTCAATAGCCTACATACATCCTTTAAACCAAGCGTGTGCAAAATATATTTGGAATTGCTATAAAAGAATCAGTTGACATCTTTGATAGGAAGCTGTCTTTACTGTATACTTTCTTGCCTTTGTAGGGACAGTTTGAAAGCATTGAAGAAATGCTTTAGATTTCGTGTCCTGTAAATTAACACTTGTTGCATAAAACAGATTCAGGATGCATTTTTTACCATTTCTGTAAGTATTTTCTTTTTTCGTATTAATTAAGTTTAGGAGATCAGGGCAACGTCTTGGCAGGAATGAGCATCAGAATTTGGTATAACCCGTAGCTTCATACCCCCCGCTGGGATTTTTTGTGCTCATTTTTGTAGCACAGAAGCAGCCTATCTCTTTTCGAAGGGAATGGGCGCTTCCAAGATGTGTGCCATGGCTGTCACTTTTCACATTTTATTTCTGATACTCACTGATAGTTTGGTGGGAAGGAAGTGAAACCATTTTCCAATTGTTTTCTGTTTCCTTAAATTTCTGCTTAAAAGCTAAAAGAAAAGGGGGGAAGGAAAATACCTCAGGTGGTATTAAGTGTATAATAAGGACTGATACAAATGAAAAATCATATGTTCTCTCTTTTTTTTTTTAGATATATTTCTCTTCGCTTGTTAGAACAGTTCTTATAATGTGGATGATATGTTGGGCTTTATTATTTCTCTGTGTCTGTATCTGCCACTAATGACTAATTCTGTTGCAAATTTTGTTGTATATTGTTCTAATTCGAAGCAGGATCAGTGTGGGTTTTTTGGTGTGTTTTTTTTTTTTTTTTTTTTTTTAAAAGATGTTACTNTTTTTTTTTTTTTTTTAAAAGCTGATACTCATAGCTTTTAACAGGCCAGGTTAAAAAATAAACACGAAATACTAATAAATTATTATGTCTTACATTATTGGGTATTGTAGATGCCTTATGATGTTACTGATTCCCTTTAAAATTCATTTGCTGCTGAAATATCATGTTAAAAATAAAGATAGTAGTAGAAAATTACGCTCCTGCTACAGTAATTTATAGTTTAAAATATAGCTATGTGTAAAATAAATTTTTGAGAAGCTATGAGGAAAATGTATTAGAAATACTAATGTAACAGCATATAGCTGTTTCAGGAGCATATGTGCAAATTGTGTAAGGAAGGAGTCGTAACATTTCCTGGGGAGGGCATCAATGAGGTTTTTAGTCGAGATGTTTGGATATAACCACAGCTGTTGGATTGGCTTGAGGCCATCTCAAGGTACAACAGGTGGGATGTGGCTAAGAATTAATAAACTTTCAACAGATTTTTACCATTCAGAGCTTTTCCGGCATCATCCCGGTAGAGTGGAGGAAGAGGTGGAATTTATCTTCAGAAGAAGCAGCCCACCTCGGTAGTATGTAGATCTCAGGTTTACACACTGAGAAAGTAATTTGCTTAAAGACCCTGAATTTCTTTGTCTGTTATCCTTCCTCCGCTCTTTGAATCTGCTGTTGAAAGCTCCTCCCGGTGTCTGTCCCTGTGGGGAGTATCCTGCAGAGATCAGTCTGCCTGAGATGGGGCAGTCCTTGGTGCCTCCTGGCCTTTGGCCTGCCTATGGACTTACAGGCATGCATTAGAAGATGTTTGCATGGAGCTGGCCAATATACCCTTTACATAGGCTGAGGAAGCTTAGTAGACCCAGAAGGAGCATGGGCCCACACGGGTGGATTTGAGTAGCTCGTTTGAGTGGTCAAACTCAACCCATTATCATTCCGGCCTCATCACAAGGAAGTTCAGACTCTAGTACAGAGTGCCTGGGACGTGATGTTAAGCACAGTAATTTTAGGCTGTTCCTTGAAGGAGTGGGGCCTCCATGGCATTTAGCTCTCTGCTGCTGAGCCTTTGCTGATGTGGGTCTGCCAAGTACAGGTTTCATCTTTTCTGGTGACCCCTTCTATGATTTTGTCTCATGGCGTCTCATTTTACATGTTTTATTACTTAAATTAGGATGATACAATGATAGCATGAGAGGTAATAAAATAGTAGTTATGAAATGCACTGTGATGCATACATGTATTCACAAATATTCCAAAGTATGACTACATGAGTAAAACATTTTGACATTAAAGGAGAAGGATGTCATCAGTTAAAGCTGCTGGCATTGTTATGTGATAAAGTCGTCTGCTCTTTTATTTGGTGTGCCAGCTGATGAAAGAAAAATATTTATTTTTTAGAGGTGAAAAATCCAGGCATTTTCATCAGCTTAAATGAAAGGAGCCAACTAGTTCTAAATACTGTTTTGTGAAATTGTGTTTCACCCCCGTAAGTGGTTTTCTGTGTGGAAGGTGTGCTGTAATCGGGATGGGTCTATCTTTTCAGCCCGGCTAATCGCTTCCTTTCACAAATCCAGAACGCATGCAGATTTGAACTTGTAGCCAGGAAAAAGTGCTGCCATGCTTCAAATTGCCAAAGGACCTCAAGGGACAGAAACTTGACCTGGTTTTATGAAACCATAGAATTACATTTATACAAGTTACCCCATGGGAAAGGAATGAACTGATCCCAATTCATTTCTAAATACTGGGGCCTTATGGGTCACATTTGAATTCTCTCCTACACCTGTTTTTCTACTAAATTTTTCTGAGGACATTTTTAGAAACTTACTTTACATTAGGTATGGGTCATGTGCCTAATATTTAACAGTTCAATGTTCTAATTCTTTAAAAGGTCTAATGGTTTCTCAATATAATTAAGCTGCAAAAAGTTTAAATTATAGAATTTGTTCGGTATGGGATAAATCCTCAAACCGTGAACTCTCCTCTGGGTTTAGTAACTTAGGCTTCATTTTCCTGTATGTGAAATGCAAACATAGAGCAGGCAGTGACTACAGTCAGTACATGTTGTATGGGCTGTAGAGAAGAGAGTGACTCTGCAGATGTGTGGTTAGGCTGCTCTCCTGGGACGTGGGACGTGGTGGCTCAAGGTTCAAAAAGGGTTACCCAATGAGACAGTTTACAAGAAGACACTGAGACTCTTTTCTTCCTTCCTCCAAAATGACCTTTCTCCTTCCCTCAAGTGGACTAAAAATTTGGGATTTGGAAAATCGGGGTTCAGACCTCCTCTTGGAATCAATGAAAGTAATGCGTAGGTGCTACCATGGCTTTCCTCTTCCAGTACTTCGGTTTGAGCTAGAAGCCTAAATACCCTACAGTGAGTGCTTACCCCTCTCTGGTGAGGTGGTATGGTACCTAAGGTGTCCACGTGTTTCTGCCAGTGTAGTGCCAGGTTGGAGTATGCCAGCTAAGTTGAAACAGTGGGCCCTAAGGACAGGGAAGGGTTCCTTAGTTCATTTGAATATCTGGAACTACATGCTTATAGGGTTACACTGAAATTAGACTTAGCTTGCATTTTGATTTATTTAACAAACTAAGTGAGTGCTCTGTTCAGCTTAAGTTTGCCTCAGCAATTTCTATCCCACAGAGGCTCTGCAAACCTTCCAGGCTTTGCTTCCACCTTCTCGTGGAAACCATTTCCTATTCTCAGGCAATCTTTCCCGCCCTTGAAAGACATTTTCACTGCTGAAATTGGCATTAAGTGCCTGCATAAGTCTACCTGTTTCTAGCGAATGAGTGACAGATTTGGATACTACTCATCTAGTATAGATTGCGTTTCTCTTTATACACCAGCTTAATGCTTTAGATTGACTAAACAGCTCAGCTGATGATCCCTGGCTGTAGCCTTTCTACTCTTCGACGCGAATGTGTCAGAGGAGGCTTTTGTGTGGAATTACCGCTCCCGCTGTCACCTAGCCCGAGTTCATAATCACTTTTTTGGCTTGAGCAAGAAGGATTGGAAGGTGAGAAAGGGGAATAACGGTGTTGTCACAACAAGTAAGAAGATACTTATTTACTCTGTTTGTTTGCTTTTCACACTGGTGAATTTTTCCGTACAGTTTGTATTAAGCCATTCATGACTTTGCTGGTCTGGATAACCGAAGTGTTTTGTGAGGCATCATCATAGGGCCATTATTCACGGCCTGTGCTTCCTTTGACTGGCAGAGTGAAGGGCAAGTCTTCTAAATGGTGATTACTTATCACCATTATGTATTTATTATAAATGTGTACATAATGTCCCTTTCTAATTGACCTCAAAGAAGTGGTCGTATCGATCCCGAAGCTCTTTTTTTGTCTTTCTCTAAGTCAGCCTTACGCTTTTAGCAATTCAGTTTTTGTTGATGCCATCAACAGGTTTGACTGCTGTGGGATGCTGATACTCTGAGTGGGTAGAGTGGGACGTTTTTTCCAAGACACAGAAAATGGTTTTGTTCCCAAATTATTTTTAATGGAAGATGGGGGTCCCCGAGTTGCATTCGGGGGCTTAAACATTTTTCTTCAGCACTTGCTTGGCTTTTCCTTTGTAGTTCTGTTGTTCATAAACTGAGTAGAAGATACATTAATTTTACTGCATCCAGAGTAAGTTTAGATCAGACTAGTCTAAGGCTTTTGACTTATGAATAAAACGTTTTGGCTGCTTTCTGATTTTTGTGGTAAATAAGGGAAATATTTAAGACAAGCTGTAGTGGCAATGAATGCTTCATTGTGATGATTGAAATGTTTGTCTTAAATTTTCTTTGCATCTAAACTAGAGAAGAAAAAGTTCCTTTGTTATCTCTTTAATCATGAAGTGACAACTCAGAATGAAGGAACAAATTCAGATCTTTGAAAAATCCAAACTCTCCCTTTCCCTTTTCTCTCTTTCTGTTTATTTTCTTCCCCTCACGCCGCTCTCTGGACTTTGAAGAAAATGAAGATGAAAATTTACAGTTCTTCATGGAAGCCCCATTTTATTAGGCACACTGAAAACTTCAAATACAAAGGATTCTTGGTTGGAAGCAGTTGCTAACCCTAGCAGTAGCAGTAGGGACAAGAGCCCTGAGGCTATGGGGCTGGGAACATGCTGAAGAGTAGCATAGTGAAGAGACAAAAGTGAAAGGCTGGTTGACAGCATGTTAAAGCAAATTCACCCAGCGTTACTGTTACGTGCAGCCTTATAAGTTTACATATGTACGATCAAATTTTCAGTCTTTGGATCACAAATGTTTCCTTTCTCTTCGCCAAGTAAGACTGTGTTTAGAGCAGTGCCTGGGAAAGCAAGCAAGAAGAAATAAGCTTTGCTTTGGAGTTTGATGTGGGATGAGATTCTTGTGGCAGAGATGCTAGATGGGAAGAAGGTATTTGTGTTTTTATTATATACCTGAAAGAACGGAGTACCTCCATCTCCTTCAATCACCTCTTTGTTGGGGCCGCTATCCATATGTAGATAAAAAAAAGTTACTGTTAGAACATAAGACTTGAGTTGTGTTGATTACTCCTTCACTAAACACCAACATGCAAATGCCAGGCATTGATTATGCCTCAGCACAGCCTCAGCAAGGAGAGAGGCTAGAATGAAATAGTTCGTTAGCCACTTTTCTTTTTTGTTTTAAAATTCACTCATTCTGGAAATTCTCACCTATGCTTTGTATGGTTCTAAGTTTACTTCAGAAGCATATAGCTGTAATTCCTAGGTTTCTTCATATTTTTCCACATCACATGCGCAGCAAGGGATATAGTCACTATGATATTGGGTTGCGCATAAAAGTCTTAATACTGCAAGCAGGAAGGAAACTGTGGTTTGTGTAAGGAGTCCTGTTGCCTATAGCATCTCAGTTAGACGATTTATAGGAATAAAATTACGCAGGTCCTTAAATATTGTCAGTATCGGTACCTACATGGCAGAGCTAGCAGAGTTTTCATAAGCTGGAGTTTCACAGATACTGGTAACCAAGTGTGGGAATGATCAAAGAACATTATTTGTAATCAAAATGTGAGTTAGGTGTTTATAAAACAACTGGTGGGTGCTTGTATGCATGTGAAATTTGCTTACACCAGTAATCCCATTGATTTAAATGAGAGCATTCATGTGATGAAAACAAGTTCAACGCGGGAACGTTTAGAAGATGGTGACCTTAGAAACGAACAGTCGTCTTTGGAAGTATTCAAAGGGTGGTTATTAAAACTTAAAGCCGAGAGTTGCTGTTTGAAGGCAGAACCGGCTCGAAAGACGTTTGGGGAGTTCACCTGCCAAATCCTAATGCATTTTAATGACGCCGGATAACTCTGCCTCAACTTCCTCGCACTCCTTTTTTGATTTGGGGGGATGGGGGAAGGGATGGGAAGGAGGGCGAGAGAGGGACGGTGACAGCGAGGCTGTTTGTTTTTCCCGAAAGTTGTTTGTGATTTCAGGTACTCATGGGAAATCTCTTGATCAGATTCACATCTGTTCCTGTCAAAGTGGGTGCTAAGATACCGGTCACCCAGCAACCATGTCCAAGAGGGAATTGGGCCGATAATAACTTCAAAAAGGAATGACAGATGCTAGATTAGGATGAAAGACAAAACGCATGAAAAATGAGCTTGTTAGAATAAAAAAATTCTTCAAGCACCTTCATGCAAATTAAATGAATATTGAACATTTGCATGCAGTAATTTCTACTTTTTCTGTTGATCGAGAAGAAATAAAGACGGTACATATAAAAACATAAATGTAATTTTTTTTTTTTTTTTTTTTTGCACCAATTAACATACAAAGCAGTATCTTTCTTCTAAAAATGAGATTAGCCACCTGGGTGCTTGGCTGTATCCCACATATGTCGCAACATTTTTGTAACGAGTATGCTTCTGTTGAAGGAACACCTTATCTAATTTTTCGTAGCAAAACAAACAAGGAAGCAACCTTATATTAATTTTAAAATACTTTAGGTTAGCGTGGCTCTGTTTTTTTTCAGCTGTGGTTTTCAGAGCTGAATTATTTCCTGCTGTCCTTGAATTCAATCGGTATAATGTGCATTAATAAAAGATCACATAAAATGAGTTCAGACCAAATGCTAAGGTTTCCTATTGACTGGTCAAACAATACATTTTTTAAAACACGATGTCTGCCAGGGTAACATGAAAAAGAAATAGTCACTTTTCCATGCCTATGTATTAAGATAATTTAAGTAATCTTAACAATTTTATTATTGAAACATTCATATAACAATCAGAATTTGGAAAAGAATGATAAAATGTTCTGATTGAGAAAGGACTCTGTGTCTTGGTTTAGCAATGTCTAATGTGGTCACGTACAGAAATTGATTTTCTTCAGAAATTAATTAATTTTTCATATCGCCCTAAGCTGCAGTTAAAAAGAGTGCATACTTGTCTGTTTTTTCCAGAAATATTGCCTAATCATATTAATACCATTGCCCCAAGGATGAAAAGATAATTGTACAAATGCATTTGGAAATATGTATCACTGAGTATTTATGATTAAATTATGCAAATGACCCAGCTCTCATCCTTTCCAGACCCAGATTGTCTAATTAGGATTGATATGCTGAATAGATGTTCCAGAATTTGAATACAAGCATGTCCAAAGAGCAGAAAATTGGAAATGACAAGGCTGAAATGCTAAGAAAAGTGTCTTTCCCTTTTATACTTTACTAATGTGGTGTTAGCAGTTGCAGTTTTTCCTTTGGCTATATTGTGTGACTCATGTGTCCTACAAGAAATAAGTCAGGAAAGAAAAATCAACTTTCGTAAACAGCATTACTTTGCTCCGGACTTATTTTCCTTTAAAAGTCAGTTTATTTGTTTCTTTCCCCTTCAAAGCTTTGTATCCTTCATGTTAAAATAATGATGTATTCCACATAAATTACTTCTTAATTTGGAGCACTGTTGTTTGTAGCTTGTCTCCAGCTGCCGGTGCTAGATACTTAGCTCGTCAGCTTCCCATGTATTCAGATGAGATTTACACGCCTAACATTTTTAAGTTTGGTGGGTATTTTTGGTTCTTACTTGTTTGAA
>VZTL01052695.1:1285-20654 GCA_013400535.1 Scopus umbretta | reverse complement strand
AAACCAAGAAAAGATAAAAAGTAAAACCTTCCAGTTTTTGAAAGAGACCAAATGCCTGTATGCATACATATGAACCAAAATGCATGAAGACATGTTTCTAATTTCTTCAAATCACTCTACAACCAACATTTTAGGAAGTTTTTATGGCAGCCTTAAAAATATTCAAGTAAGAACAGAGCTAACATAGAAACCCATTGAAATCATCACTCAAAAAAAAAAGTCCTCTTTCAAAAAATCCTACAGTTTAAAAAAGAAAATGAATTTTCCATTGTGAACAGTTAAAAAGAAATAGCCAGATTCCAGTCATCATATTAATTCCTATGGTTAACTTTACCCTCTAAAATCCACTGAAGGAGCAGGGTATAGACACGTCCAGAACAGAGACAGTAATGTGCAAAGGATGACAGAAAGGCCCAGTGATCCAGACACACGTAGCACACCGGATGAAGGATGACGTCTAGGGATTATGAACCCTGGACTTGGAAGAATCAAGTTCAAGGTTACATTGACTTGAATTCCTGTGCTAATCAATGGCCCTTACTTAGAAACTGGAAGCCAAGGAAGAATGGGGACTAAGTTTGGAAGACAAATGCTCTGTGAGGTTATCAGACACTACAATAGCGGACATACCAAAATACTAATCCCAGTTATACAGCATTATGCTCAAGAGACCCATTTCTGGTATGCTCTAATGCTGACACATCATACAGTTCAATCACCTGCAGAAAGCTTATAGTCTTATTACAAATAAAAAAAAACAGCTTGCAATCTCAAATCAGTCCTGACTCCTGAACTCAAGCTATTTTAGAACATGAGACAGACAGTCATTTAAGTTCTGTTCATAATGTATTATTCCACTTTGCCAATAATCTCATTGAACAACTCTGACATAACTGAATGAAGCATGATACGAAACCATTCCTCCAATATCAAATATTATATGTATACTTCCCAGCTACTTCACAGCATATCCAGTCTTGAACAAGGCCTTGAAAAAAGTGAAAACCTCATGGATCCTTTAAACAATGCCAGAGAACAATGTGAAATGTTTAGTAACAGTTAACTGGTTCAATCTCATGACTGCTTACTTAAAGGTTTTGGAAAGCATTTTGCATATTGTCAAAATATCTTCGAGCTGCAGCTTAACATATGTTCTGGTGGTGGTATGTTGGCTTCCAGAAAAAGTAATCTGTTATCAAAGTCTTGTTTAATAAATGGACTTTTCCCCTTCCCTTCCCATCTTCCCAACCTTTTTCCTCTCCTATCCTCTGGTTTATATTTGCTTAGCATATGAGATACACAAAAAAATGCTCTCCTCTCGGAGCCAGTAATACTGTCACATTACTTCCAAACAGTAATCCAGACAGGGAGCAGAAATTACGTGCAGGGTAACTGAAACTTGCTCTCCCTTCGGGCAATCAGCCTCCAACCCCATGTCTGTCCACACACACTTAGGTGCACATACATACATGTATTTTATGGTGTTAAAAATAGAATTTAAGAGTATTGTACATCTATCAGCATGTTCCCAAGTATTCTTAGAAAGTATTAAAATTTTCCTGAAACCCGGTGTTACGTGAATGAAAAATGTTCATACCTTAGGAAGCCTTCATTTACTGCTCCCTCCCAAATTCCCCATAGTCGTCAAAAGATCCCCAAATCCTACAAAGTTGGCTCCACAGTTTTTAAATACTAATGGCCGAGAGAGTTCATGAATCCTTAACTGACAGTGCCAGTCAGCTCCATAACAGTGCCACTGTCATAGAGATCTGCCCCAGATTTGGGATCTCCTTCAACAGAATCAACATCAGTCCTTTAATAAGGACCTGAAGTATCTTACAACAGACATAACTTAAAGACCATATTATATGCAACAACAAAAGGAAAATGGCCTTGTCTCAGCCCTGCATTTTCCGTCAGCTGGTGGTGCTACGGAAGATCATGCTCCAGCGAAGCACAGAAGCAATGACATACTTTATGAAACCATGCTTTGTTAATGCCCATGAAAATTAGAATCATCATCAATAACACCACTGGGCCACACAATATGTAATCTGAAATGTGAACGTCATTCTGGACTGCAGTCAGACAAGGGGTGAGGTATTCAGAAATGAATGAAGGTGACTTGGATGTATCCGTGCAGATAAAAAAAGCTCAAATGCCCTCCTATGTAACACTGACTTTCCTCATTTCCCAAGGAGAGGATTCTGCAGGAGCTGTCAGCACTCTGCACAATGAAGTCGTAAGTGATACTGCTTATGCTGCTGTCATATAGCATTGCCCATCAGATGCTGTGCTATGCAGGTATTTATAATCAGTAGGTCTCCAATTAACCAATCAATACTCTTCTGCTGCTTTTCAACATGTAAATCTGTTCTCTTCTTCCTTGAGACTCGACGGTAACAGACAAAGACACACTCGAATATTCGCGATGGTATCAAACATCAGACAAGCCAAACACTTGCAGAATTTTTAGGCTTTCAATCCAAACTCATTGGCTTGGCATGCTTGATCCAAACACATCACTCAGACCACTCCATTTTGAGTATGCTAATTGTTGCATAATGCCCTAACTTTGCAACCTGTTCTCTTTTCTGCCATGTGGCAACCATGTAGAACACCCACCCTCAGTTCACACAGACATAGCTACCGTGTCTTCCTAATATGTCAATAATACATTGCTCTCTTCGTTTGGTGATTAAGGCTTAGAGTCAAAACCCAGGCACTTGATAGTTGTGCCAAATATGTGATAATTTTGTTTTAAAGGCTAAGAACACCCACTGTGAATTGACTGAATTTGCCAAAATTAATATTTTATTCTCACAATAGCCATATGCTATTCATTTGTACCTTAGCCTGGAAACAGCCATTATAAATATAAAAGTCTCAGTAAAAACATTTTTCAGCATATTAAAACAATTTATTGCACCAACAGAGAGGGGCAGGACAGAACCTGTGAGGTCAAAGAGAGTCAGTAAGCTTGACTTCAGAGAATTCATCAGAAAAAAAAATTATCGGAAGTATTCCAAGCCCAAAACAAGAAAAGAGTTTCCAAGCACATCAGAAGGAATGTAGGTAAGTCACTTGGATCAACTTGGTTGCAAAGAAAACAATCTTATCATAGAGAGCTAAGACAGATTGGTCAGTGCTGGGATGGAACGCTGCACATGAAGGTCAAGTTTAAAACACCTCTGTGTTGGACTTTATTGTACTGGTACAGAAAAGTAAATGCAAATATTGTCCAGACCCTTAAAAGATCAGGCAAATCCAAACAGTCTTCCTTCCTTCCTTCAGCAAAAGTAAACATTTAAGGCAGAACCTGCTTCAGCTAATTGCCAGCAACCTTCCCTCACAGGTTTTCCTTTCTTGCTCTCAACAGAAAATCCTAGAGATAGAGAGACAGAGTGCATGGGAGGGAGACTTAAGGAAGCAAAGGGGAGAGCAGACGATAGGGAAATGAGTTTCTTCTCTACAGATAGCCCAGCTCCAAAAATCCTTCCATGCAGTCATTTCTTGAACTGAAAGGTGTCTGCATCCTCACCGTACTTCAGGAATGGAAAAGTGGATGGAAAGGCAGAAGCGAGATCTCCAGCGTTACCACTGCTGGACTCAGCGGTAAAACTCTCATTACCTTCAGCAAGGCCAGGATTTTATGCCAGATTCACAAACCAGTCATTTATAAAATTCCAGAACAGGTCCCCAAACTATCTGTCAAGGATAGAAAAGCAAGAATCTGATGAGATATTCTCCCCTAAGTCTGCTCTTTCTGTAAGAAGGTTTTATTTTATTTGGCTCTAGCTGTAACGTATTGCTAAATGTCATTGTAAAATGCAAAAAATATTCATTCATAAATATTCAGTAACATACTGAACTTACAATGAACTACACTGGCTGCAGCAGCAAATTTAACTCACAACACACAGAATCCTAGAAGCCACACAATTAGATCTAATTTATTTAGCTGCTGATAATAAAAGAGTTTCACAATAATAAAGCAGATCCTTGCTTTTCGAACTACATAGCACATACTCATACAGCTGACTGGTTGCAAAACTCTGAGAAAGGCATTTCCATTAACCTTCAGGACCTGAAGCTGTTACCGTAGACAGTATTTGCTCTTCTGCAGATGTGTATCTCCAACAGAATCCCCCTCTACCTTCACAGTCCCTCACTTTGCTTTCTCTCCCCATCATATATGAAAAACTACAGGCTCTTTATAAGGCAAGGGGTCTCGTAAAGGCAAACAGCACCCTTACAATGACGTAGTGATGTTCGTTCTGTAGGCAATTGCAAACATATACCTGCCTACACATGGTACATTCTCTGTCGCAGTCCTTTGACTGCAGGGCCTTACACGTAGGGGAATCAGTTCAAATGTTCTAGAAAAAACAGACTTTGGGTGTGAAACTTCAGCTGCCTAAGAACACAGAACTAACGTTTGAAGCAGGAAGTGAATCACATCACATACAACTGAAATGAAAAGTTTGCTACCCGGTGACCAACTTCCTTCTTAGGCATGACTATCCTTCTACTCCAATGCTATGGACTGCCTGGATGTTTGTAGGAAAAAGAGATGCACCATCTCAAAATGGGGAGATTCATACTCTAAAAGCAACATAAAATTCATGTTTCTATCATGTAAAATGAGGCCTGGGTACCATGACTACAAAAAAGACACAGGTGACACTATTATAACTCAAGTTCTTCCCATTTATGTTCCAATCACAAGAGAGTTTTTCCAACAACCATCCCTCTTTAGCCACTGCTGAAGAACTGGTACTTGAAGTAACACAAGGAAGTGCTGCCCACAGGACTACTAACATCTGTTCCAGTAACAGGTTTGCAGCCTATCAATTTGAGATAGCTGCTCTGGCAGCTTCTAAAGTAGTCATAGCAAGGTTTCAGGGATACCACTCTACCAGAATCTACTGAATAAGGCATTGTTATTGTTGTTTTTATTTTGATCTTCTTGAAAGTATTCATCTTCTTCCAGCTGATAATGAAAAGTGAAGTTAGTGACAACAATGACTCAGTGATAATAATGATCCATTAACTTACTGCAAAACAAAAGAAAGACCACTATTGCTTCTTAGTTAAGGACTTTTGAGCTCCACATTTCTGTTGCGTCAGTAATACTTTGGAAAGATGAGATTCACACCAGGTATAAATCAGTGCAGCTCTAGCAAATTCCAATGGAACCGCACCAAACTCCACATACCGTAAGCCATTCTGCACAGTTGCCAAAAATGAGAGAGAGGAATTGGGCTACAGAATGGTTTGGCTCACACTGTCCTCATGGGGAAGAAGAAGTCCATGTACACTCTTCTTCAAACCCAGGCTAAAAAGGCAGGACAGAGAATGTTTAAAAGGCTGAGCCCAGTTTACCCAGCAGTGTCTATTAAGGAGTTTCTGAACTTGTGAAAAGGAAAGACATTTGATTTATAACTGTAGATGTTAGAAGTGGAAATATTTCTCTAATACTAACAGAATCTACCTGAAAGTAAACTTGAAGCACAGGAAAATAGCAGTAGTAATCATGACAAAGTCACTAATGGAAGCAGGGAAGGGCTTCCTTTTCAGCAGTTACCATTCGAATGCAGAACACCTTCAGCCGGAATTTTTCCTAGAACAATTTTTCAGCTGTCTTACCCTACTGCACACATAGCCAAATCCCAGTCCCTAGTGAGAGTGCAGATGGCAAAGCTGAGGACTTAGGAAGGAAAAGAAGAATTGTAGAGCAAGAAATTTTTGAGACATAGCCCAAATTTTACATAAGAGGCTTTTAATTCCCTTGTTTTCCTGGTTCAGTATAGCTGGTTGCCCTTCTGCAATCATTTTATATACATTACTTTTATTTTCAAAGGTACATAAATAGAGAAGAGAGTTGGATTTTTAGAAGATAAAAAACAAAATTCTCCTTCATACATGCAGATCCTGCAGCTTGGGTGTAAGGCTGAGGTTGCTGGCGGGGGGCAGAGGGAGGAAGCGTGCAACCGCAAACTTAGCAAGGCTGAAAGAGCGTTTGCTGTACGCAGCAGTGGTGAAAAAATAAGAAAGAAGAAGAGACTTCTGCTTTTGTCAGTACACACATTCAGTTTATTACAAGAATATGAAATCACAAAAAAGTTTCTCCCAGTGTTGTTTGGGCAGCACCTTTGCTTTTAAACGGACTGCTCTTGGGTGTGTTCTCTCCCGAAACCAGGCAAATGAGCATTAGCATAGAACTGATCCAGCCACAAAAACCATCTGAAGACCACCCCCCCTTCAAAGACACACTCAAACAAACAGCCCAAACCTTCTATTTAAAACTCTGTATCTTTGATCTTCCTCCAGGCTAGCAGTGCTGTAAGATATGCTGCCCAGCTGCAGAAGGGGAACACCTGGAAAGATATCTGCAGAGAGGAGAACCTGTCACTGAAAGTAAAGTAGCTGTCAGACCACATTGACTTCCAGACCATCCCTTGCAGCGCACTCGCAGAGTCAGCAGGCAGGTCTGCTCTGAAGGCTGCAGGATCATCACTGGCAACAGCTTAACAGAGTTAAAGGAGCCCCTTTACCAAAGTAAGTGAAGGCCGAGTATGCCTTTACACTGAGACTTCATCTTCTTTTATGGCCTCTGCTAATTGCAGGCAGTTACATTTTATGTGGAGGGCTATTTGTTATTTCTTTTTCAAAATGTATCGCCTTTCAGTCTAGTTGGCTAGCTCCAGCTTCAGGAGAAGAAGTATTTCTATATTGTAAATAACTAATATACCACTCCTCTACATAAACGATCATATTCACTGACAATAAGGTCCATGGCTTTTACCTTTATGGTTAGAGTTCACCTTCATTTCTGCAACACAGGGAAAGAGTTGAAACAAATCTTAAGAGACAGATATGCTGCAACGCTTGAACCACTAGGAAAATTCACTACAGAAATTTCTACTTGGCATCTTTCGGCCAATTTCCAAATAATGGTGCACCACTGCCTTTTGACCCTGTAAGTATTTATCCTATGACTTGAATGCCTTTTGTGAGGAACACTGTCAAAAAATTTTTAAATGTCTAAACCTGTTCACTTTAGGGGCATATCCAAAGAATTGCATTAAACTGGAGAGTTCAGTTTTCCTCTGTACCAGACATGGTGATTTGGCTTACAGTTAAGTCTGCTTAGGCGTTATAGAAAATTATTCAGATGACTCTATCCAGACTTAGTATTGTAATTAACTCAGCATCTGAGTGCAGGCATTTGGACTTGCCATTAAGAACTCCAGATACTCAGTATGTCTTCTGCAAGATACCCTTTCTAAAGAAAGAAGCAGCTGGAAGGCAATGCTTTAAAGAGGCTATGGGCACAAAAATGCTTTTTCACTTAGTTGGCTCCATCTGTTTGACAAGTTATGAACAGATGCTCCATATCTTTCCAAATGCATTTTACCAGTGACCAGAAAAGTCAATTTTTCAGCAGGCAAAACATCAGCATCCAGAAGTGGAGACCAACCATTTTCAGAACTGTTCCCCTTTGAACTGGAACAGTTTGTACAAAAACAGATGTAACGTTCACAGACAGAAATAGGGGCCATTAAAATAAATGGAGGCTATTTTTCTTTAATCTAGAGAAGGAGTTAGAAAGAAAAGGACACAGAAGTGAGAAAGACATGTGAAAAAAACAGAAAGCACCTTTAGGAGAAAAGGGGCCAAGGCATTTGCCGTTCAGTTGTGGAGCAAAATGGAGTTGTGGCTATCGGCTATCGTCTGCTTGCTGGCCCAGCGTTGGGGCCTAGTTTGCCTCATTCTGGGTCTATGTGAAACAGTCATCACACCACCGCTTCTCTACTCCTACAAACAAAAAAGGAAAGGAGAATGATTGTGTCCATTTAATAATAGATAAACCATAAAGTCCAGCTTTTCATCCACCAGAAACCCAGAGGGCATGTCTCTCTCAACACCTCCATCTTGCACGCCTCCTCTTACAATAAGAATGAGCCCTCGCTTCTGCTGCTCCCCCTGCCAAATAACTCCATGTCAAGCAATTTCTTTTCCAAACCAAGTGCCCACCCATAGGAAAAAAACAAACCTGCCGATTCCCCAGCCCTGAGGATAACTTCTTAACTTGCCATCCAGTGGTCAAATTGAACCTGTGTTGCTCAGCCTTTTTGGCCAAGCTTGCTGCTTGATTCACCTTGGTCCCAGAGCGGGGATGGACTGTGCCTGTGCTCTGGGCCCAAGGCGAATCAAGGATTTGCTCCAGGAATATCCCACACTCCCAGGTGAGTACTTCGCACCTGCTACGTGGGTGAGGCACAGCGAGCATGGTTGAGAGGTCCCAGAGGAAGACAGCAGTGGCCCAGCAGGGCTATCCCTGGAGTGGATGAGGACCAAGCTTCCCATCATATGGAATCAGGGTACAATAATGGTCTGACACCATACAGTATTAACCACCTCATTAGCTGGCAGGTGTTAACAGCTACCAAATATTTAGTCATTGAAGACAGGCAAATTCTGCATTCAGGGTCCAGACAACCAGAGCTCATGGGCATTAAAAAACAGTGGTGATTTTTTACCATTATCATTTTCCAACAGTGAACAAAAAAACCTCTGTTAAACCAAGGGAGATTATAATTGAAGTCTCTTGCCTGAGATTCCTGTTACGGCAAAGAAACCCTGCATGTGTCCCATCAGAGAGACTATAAAACACAGTTCAAGGTTAAGAAAACAAAGGTACAGTGAAGAGAAGACCACGGCAATTTAAGAGATATTTCCTCCGGACCTCAGAAGGTTAGGAAAATGGCCAAAAAATTGCTCTAGTCCAATTCAGCATTATGTCTCTGCAGAGGATGCTGCCTCTCGCAGCTCTGATTCGCATCCCCCATAAAGAAGGCCCATACACAAGGAAGCATTTTTTAGAGAGGGCAGGGTAGTCATGGTCCCAGCAGCAACAAGCAGAGAGTACTGTAGTCATGACCGAGGCTGCAAAGGTGCTGCTTCATTATGCTGAGTGAGACACAAGTCCCAGCCTCGTAACATAAGCAGAGTGTATTATGAAGTGTCTTCATGTTTATGGCTCTGGCCCACATTGCAGTATAATCTTTTATTTGGTAACTGGGTTTTCAAGAGAATCCATTATCTGACAGGTTCTTTAAAAATTAAAGGAGAGACTGAAGATGGTAGAAGACAAGATACAGATTAGGTAAACTCCTAACACTTCCCAATGTTAGAACAACAAAGTCCTACTGTTAAAGTAAAGCAAGATTTCAAGGGCCATACAGACAGGGTGAGACACAGCTGGCTTAACAGAGGGTAATCCTTGGCCTCCAAATTAAATTTTCTTCAGTTGCTTTTACTGTGTTAATATCTTCCATTGCAAATTTCAGTTTGGAGACTTTCCCAGTTCTCACTATGAACCACAAGCCAAATTATTCACATTTTCAGGCTACTGCAGTAACTGGAGTCCTACAGAATATCAAACCCTGCAGTTATTAATGATAGCTATTGCTCTAGCCTCAATGTCCAATCTCAGAGCTAAGTCAGCCATTCCCATTAGTGTTTGAAATTGAAAAAATCTTTTCTTAAAAATGTAACTTTTCTCCTACTGTATTCTGAAAGGCAAAGTGAATGTGAGAGCACAAACAAAAAATAATGGTAAAGCTATGACCAGTAGAGACAGAACTTTGATCAGTGGTTTGAAACAACTTTCTGTGGTTACTGCACATGTAGCCACAGCAAACACAACAGTGACTGAGGTTTCCAGTGGTCAAAAGTAAAATACAACCAAAAATGAGTTTTCACATGGGCGCTGCGTATGAAATTACTGGTGCTTGGTAGCAGCCACGTGACAGTTTAGGTTCTTTTAAAAAAGTCTGCCATTAAACTGAAGTAACAGTCAAGCTGTAAGACTTGCATCTTACTGGTATTTTAAAAATTATTTTATTATAAAGCTTGTGTAGCTGCAAAAATGCTACATCATTTATCTTGTGCGACTGGCTGCTCTATACACAATGCTGATACTGAGAGGTTCATACAAAATTAAATTACAAAAGCAGAGTGTTGTGCCTTCTGCCTCCAGCAAGCCCAGCTGTAATGTACCCTTGGTCTGATTTGATATGAGAGTAAAGACTCAGACACTAAGTTTTCTTGTCCATACTCAGAAGTATGGAGCAGCATCAGAGAAAGAATTCAATAAGCCCTCCTCCAATCCTTAAGTCAGAAAAGTCGGACAGATAAATTCTTTGTACCTGCACCCGCAGTTACCTCTGCTTCTCTGCCACCTCTTCTCCCATATCTGCTCACTATTTGTACACTGTGAAAAGCAAAGAATGCAGCCTTTCTGGAGAGTGAAAGCCCTTACCTGCCCACAACCAAGGACAAGGCATGTTTGAACAGGGCCCCAAGGGACCGTTCAGTACATTAAACAAAACTTTAGTATCATCTCTATCTAAAGCATCTTATTGGTAATTGACTTAACTGGAAAGTAAAAAACCTGCTGACAAGGAATTTAAGTAGTTCTGCTATGAAGATGTGAGTTGTGTTGTTACTGTAACACAACTGTCGGTCAGTGATGGTTATGTCCTATTTCCCAGGGATTCTGCAGAAACTCCGGAGGCTGTACTCTAGGAGGTTACGCAACATACAGAGCTGTGATGAAACCTCCAAGCTTTGCTTGAAGATTTTCATTCTGAGACTCCAAATCATTTAATGCAGACAAAATACAAATCACATCTTTTAATAAGCTGTTCAAAAGTACAACGTAACCACAACCTGCAAGCTGGTTGGTCAGTGACCTCGCTAAGCAACAGATAAATTTTACATTGATTTAATTCTGCAAACACCACTCACAATAGTTTTGCACAGAAAGATTTACAGCCTTGAAGAAGTCATTATAAAGGTTGCTCTGCGTTCAGGAAACACCAAAGGCCCCAGCGACGCTGAGCTCTTGAAAGAAGGGGTGTGATTCCCATCTGAGCAGACAGCAGGTTCAGCGATACACTGGCCTCTCTGCGTAAACCAGGTGCCAAAGTTAATTCTATCAAAGTCAACATAGTGGTATTGATAAAGCACAGGCCCTAGAATTTCCAATAAAAAACTGCCTCCATGTAATGCAAGAGATGTGGCTGTAAAATTCACACAGCGGTTAATTAACGTCACGCATTAAGCAGACCAGTGGTCTATTTCATAACATACACCATCTGCTGCTAGCAACAACTGCCTTCCTAGAGAAGTAAGACATCTTTGTTACAAATAATCACAATATAACCTTACTGGAAGAGGGCTAATGTCCTCTTAACACTAGGCTCTTTACAATGGATTTATATCAGTTAGTATTCCTATTTCACATTTGTTCTGTGCAAAGGAATGGGATCAGGGGGAAGTTTTCCCTTTCCCGTGAAATAAAACGTATGCAGAGAGAGGCTGAACATCAAACATCTGGCATAGTGCAGGAAAAGAAATGCAACTGGCTGCAGTAAAAACAAGGGATAACACCGGCGGTGTAAAAGACATTTCATGAGAAATGGCACATTAGAAGTCCACATGGGCTTCCTGAGTACTCTTTGCATACCAGTTTTGAGTATCAAGGTGGATGAAATTAGACAGCGGTTCGCTGGAAGCACAGAGAGGCTTCAGCACATATATTGGTTCATTGGCTCTGTCACAGAAAAATCCAATCATATTCTTAAATATAAAAACAATGCCCTGACTGGACTGATAATCTTGTTTTTACAGAAGACTAAACACTACAACAGTTATTCATTGAAACCATTATAAGACAGAAATACTTCACTGGATGCAGATTGTCGTCCTTGTGACTATGGCAACATACACTCTAGGATAGTATTCACGCAGCCTTTAAGCACCTAAATTTGGGTGCCTATGCTATGCACCTACTTGCTCTATGAAATCGGTTTAGGGACACAGACCTCTGCTCTGAGTTGTTCTGCAAAAGCACCCTTTAACTTCCTGGCCCCCAAGGAAACTTATTCTCCCAGTTCAGCTCCTATATTCAGCTCTATACCGAAGGAGGACTGAATACTACTTCCCGGCTGGCTTTTGCCTTGCCTGGCATTCCAGTTTGAAAGAACTATTGTATTTACTTTAGTAGAGTCTGTTACTGATTATCAAGGCATACATAGCAGAAACACAGGCCTTTAAAGTTTTAGGAAGATCCACTCTGGTAATTTCAACATTTTTATCTAAATCAATGATATCGTGCACATCAGTTCATCTCTCCTCACTTTGACAGCCCATCCAACAATATATGGAGTGCCCCAAACACCCACTGGAATCAATTCTGCAGCAAGTAGAATTGCTGTAGACGTACTGCTGCTGTAGAGACTGCTAATGGTGGTTACCCCTTTTCTCTTTGCTAATAACACTGCTTTATTTCACTAACTTCTTTGCCAGAAGCCTAGCATAAGAAGCCTCAAATACATAACTACAATCTGACTTTTAAGAAGGAATAGGATCACTAGAGTAAATTTTCTGAGATCCGGAACACCTCCATCCACCACCAATCCCCAACGCGTTCTAGTGTCTAGCATTACAGGAGTGCCCCTGGAGCACAGGGGATGCCCCTTCTCACACCGCTCCCCTCCTTGCCTTTAGCCACCATCAAGACGGAGAGAAGCAGAGAGCAGCTGTTAATAAGACACTTCTTTATCCCAATTATTGCTGCTACCCACTGTCGTCAGTAGCTTCACAAGGCCAGGGAATACCTGCATTCCCACCTCTAATACTGAAGCTGGTCCTCTTGAAGCCAGTGCAGTTTATAAGGGACTGAACTTTTTTTTAACAACTGAAACTGGAAGAAAATAATATGCAGGATTACAGCACCTTGCTGAACATACCTCCCCCTGCACTCCTAAAATTTTAGTTTGAATCTTTCTCCTTGGCAACAGAGACTTGGGCTGTAGATGGTGAACACACTTGATAAAACCTCTTTTACCACTCACATTTAACTAGTATATTGCCACCTCTTTAAGAGCGAAGAGATGCACTACTTGCCTAGCATCAGTAAAAATGTTTTCCACTCATTTTATTCAGAAGCTATTGCAACTGATGGAGAAGATACAGAAACCTACAGATAAGGCTCACATGAAAGGCCTTATCTTTTCATTTAGTCAAGGCCCAAGTTCCTTTGGTGGGATAATAGAATTTTTTTTTGTTATCTGCATTTCAGCTCCATCAGCCCAAAGGATAAAGTATAAGCTCCATTCTTTTATTTGAGGCTAGCAATAAAAAAGGTCAGGCAGAACAAAGATTGTACATTTTTAAAAGAATGCTGAATGCTTAGACAATCCTCTTCTGTTTCCCTCTCACAAAGTTTAATGCCCCGTGTAAATCTATATATGCTTTTATGTGTGTTCATCATCATGGTACCTGAACATTGTATTAAATCAGAGACATAAATAGTGCAGCTTCCTGTGGCGTAGGTAGCCCACGCTTGAGTTGGCGGGGAAAGCCACTGAATTAAAGCTATACTCTGCTTATTTCTATGAGCTATTTTGCTCAGCTCTGCTTATTATTTCACTGCCTATATTACAGCAACCCCTAAGCAGACCTGCTTAGTGCCATACAACCTCACATTGTACGTCAACTTCCACCTCACTTCATGAAGTTCTCATGTTCACATTGAAGTTTGTAGCAGGATGCTACAAATGTTCCACATCCCAGTCTGGGCATCTTTCATCAAGTGGGACTCTGGCACAAAAGGAGGATTAGGCGCATTGCACATGCTAGATAGGGGATCACACCTACCTCTCCACTTTTACCCTCTACGGTGTCAGCTTCCTGACTTCCCTTCCCTTCTGCCTTCTACTGCAGTGCCAAAGCCTAGATAATAGTAAAGGAAAAGCCACCATATTTCCACTTGCCAACACCATTTTTTCTCAGAATAATCAGACTCGCCACAGAAGGAAGTCGTCATTTAGAAAGTGAGCTTCCTCTGTAAGCCATCCGATCTGATCCAGTTTCACTGAGACTGTTGATATTACAAAACTCATAACAAGTCATAACTACAATATAAATCCTCTTTGCTCTAGGGATGAGACTTGCATAAACGGTATTACAGATGTCACACGAATTTGCAAATGTCCCTAGAGGAAACTAAGACCCACTTTCCAGAATTTGTTTTAAAGAAAATTCTTCCGTCTGTACTTTTCAGAGTATCATCTACATTTACTTACCATAACGAAGGCAATCAAAACTGCAAGTTTTCTATGGTACAAAAATATAGCCCTAGCATATCAACAGTGATATAGATCAGTCACCTCCGAAGAAAGTCTCTGTCTACATAACAATCTGGGTTACTTAAAAGATTTGGGAATCTGTGAAAGGTTGACAGTTACAAATACTGAAGGGAAGTCCTGAACCAAGGATTTTTATCAGTCTGAAACACATAGGCATAAATTAACGAAAGCAGTCTGCCAACCAGCCCTGAAGTTGATCCGCCAGTAAATGCAGCAATGAGGATTTGTTCTTTCCATTCACTGTATCTGTACTTCTGTATGTTTCCAAGCATTGTACCGCATAATTAATCTAGATGCTAAGTTTTATTTAACTTTAACTCTTCAAGTTAGCTGATACTTTTTCTCATTTTACGACCACCAGTTCCTGTTCCCCCCACCAGATTCTTTTTAAGATCAGGTTAACTGCTAGAAATGCAAATTCTTCAACGCATCTTCTTCAATCTCTATTTTGTTTTCTGTCATTCCTACCTTGTCTCACTTTTCCATAAACCATTACAGTAAAATTACTACACAACTGGTTAATCCATTTGTCACAATGCTACAACTTTCCCAATTCAAAGCAGAAGCTGAAACAAAGTGACAAAGGAAAATGGAAAAATGAAAAAATGGAAATGGAAAATGGAAAAATGGAAAAAGAAAATCAGTCTTAGACAAATTCAGAGCAGAAAATTTTTGCTAAGTTTTGTGCCTTTCGATGTTTACGTGGTTTTCTTTGTAAGTAACACTTAAAAATACTACGTCTCTATGAATGACCCATGGAGACAGAGCAGTAAGAGGACTAATCACACTTATTTAGACAAGAGCAAAAGAAAAGGAGTGGACTAAGAGCTGTGTAGAGGTTTGGGTTTGAAGCATGTCCTTTTAAACCTACCAATTTTCTCTTTAAACAAGGAACTCAACTCCTTGTCTTTCACGTTCAGGATGCATACTTCCCAAAATACTCTGATAGATCAGAAATTCTTTGTCACCTTTTTATAGTATCTGCTTTTCATAGCCCCTGTCTCTTCCTGGAAAGAAGGGGACAGGAGAGATGAGTACCAGTGTCAAGAAACCCTCATGCAAGTGGTTCAGCTTGCAGTGGCAACTTCGATGGCATGCCTACTTCTTGCCAAACCCTGGGCTGCTCTTTGATGAAAATGTGGGAGAGGAGTTTCAGCAGGGAATACTTGCAGGCGGCTTATACAGGTAGTTATTTTCAAGATGATACTGTGTAACAGCACAACTCCAAGCTACACTGATTTCCCAGTGCTTGTTGGGTGTGCAGGATGCCACGCACCACCTCTGCCAGAAGAACATCGTTCAGTGAAGAATGTTGTAGGTGATTCTCTCTTACTCACACCTACATTAGCTCCATACTCCGGGTTAAGGCATTTACAAACATTTTACCAAGAAGTTTACCATGTGGGGATTCTTAAATTGTACTGTATCATCAAATAAATGCTTGATCTGTCTCTATTTCCTTAATAAACCTGGCTTGCTCTTTTTCAGCCTGCAAAATTACCAAGTGCTAAGATACCATGGTGATGGGAAAAACAGAAAACACTGAAACAGACAGATTCTGTTCTCTTTAACTGAAATGCAAATTCCTTGTTTCGCACAGGAAATTTAAGTCAGAATGACTGCATAGATGTCAATCTTCCCAAAGGTGAGATTTGTGAATGAACAGTTAACGTAATGTAAAGCTGAGCTTTGTCCCCGCAGATGCAAAGTCAAAACAAAGAAAGAGGCAGTAGGAAAAAAGAAAATTCTATGTAAAAATGAAATAAACTGGGATCAGGTCACATTAATCTATACAAACAAATAGAGAAACAGACACACAAAGTGTTCAGAAAATTATGGTTGCAGAACCATCATGGACTGTATTCAGTGAACGACTTCCTTCTCCAAAACTGTTGCAGGTCAGGCCTATTGGCAACTTGCATGAGCATGTTCTAGGATTCACAATTCCTCAAACATTTGCCTTTGAAGTGATACAGCTATAATGAAAACACAAAAAGCACCATGCAGACAAATCAAGTGTAGCTACTTGGGAGAGAGTTCAAAGATCAATTCATTACTGTTTCATTTGTGGGATTTTTAAAATGCTTAGGCTCCAGAGTGTTACACAGACATTTCAGCTTTCAGTTGTATATTCTCTTTTTAAGTTTCTACTCTTCAAGCCCCTGCCTGGAAGACCAAAGCTTGAAAATATAAATTACGGAAGTTTTAAAAACTAGAAGACAGATAAAATCTCTCATAATTATTTAAAACTTACAATCTTTAAGGCTCATTGCATGCTCTTTGCAGTCTTGACTTACAAACTGAGAGCAGAAACTAGAAGTAATATTAATAGTAGCAGTAATTAACACAACGCAAAGCAGTGCAAGCAAAACTGAGTGTCATCCTTCATGACACAACATTCGACCAGCAGCCATACATATGACCTTCAATAGGTAGAAAAGCCAAATCTTATTCTTTACGTATCTTTACTGAGTAAATGGGCAGCTGGAGTAAGCAAAATTAGACAAACCAGCGATGACAGAAAAGAATTGTCATTACAAATAACTGAAAGCTCAGGGTTGCAGGAGCCTCTGGTACCATTACACTCCTTTGTATGGAAGACTTTCTTTTTCGAATCATTCAAATTCAGTGCCATTGCTACCCTCTAACACAAAGTCTCTCACACAATGTTTTGCATACCAGCTCAGGATCTCTGTAAATAGCCCCATACACAAAATAACTGAGCCATCTCGTACCTTGTAGGTGGCAAATGATTAGGAACTTAAATATATTGCAAGTCATGTCCAATGCTGGTTTACTCCCAACTTAGCTACACAGCTGTCAGCACACAAACCACTAAGTTTGTACCTCTGCTTCTGCAACCATAACTGTGTCAAGCAGCATCTGCTAACAAGTTCAGTCCCCTTAAGAAGGATTTAAAATATTTTATCACATGAACCGAACACTTTATCATGTGGATTTCAGAGTAATAGTCCTTTTGATTTGCACACAGCTTGAAAACATGTCAGACACTTATTTCAAAATCTCTTGCCAACAAGCTATGCAAAATGGATCTTATTTCAGGCATTCTGGACTGTTATTGACAACAGAACAGTTTTTCAGCCTGCTAAAAGAGTTTCCACGATCCCAGATTTATCTCTCCATCTCCACACTTCTTGTTCCCTAGCAGCTTGTGTAACTTACCAGTGATACATTCCTCAGCATAGGCTGTCAGTTCTGTACCCATCTGCAGTGACGTTTTTAAGTCACTAACAAGATGACCTAATCAGCATCTGTTCTTGCAATGCCCATGTGCTGCCATGACATTTATTTCTTTTTATCATGAGGTTTTTTTTTACATGTAAAATAACAGTTAAGAAGTTCTAATATAACAGGCAAAAATGTAATATTTTCTTCAAAAGCAATATCCTAAAATTGTTTAAGTGACTTCTAAATTATTGACATACTTCACTCGTGACTACAAACAACAGGATAAGCACTTGTTTTACTTCTGATCCTTTATTCTTATCCCTTCTTTTTTAGGAGAAGCTCTGTTGTATAGCATGCAACTACACGTGGTTCTCCCATCCTATTAGGAGCGATTCTGGACATATTCGCATCTCTAGCTCAGCTGTATACTGGGTCAAAATTAATGACACATTACTTGAAATGTACAGGATTTACTTTTGTTTCCATAAAGCTTAAGACAATCTTCAATACAGATTTTATTCCAGGATGAACTGTCCGTGCTGAAGATAGAAAGCAAAAGACAATGTTTCCAGGAAGCCATGAAGATGCTGACACGCCAGATGTAGGAGGAACAAACTCAGAAAAACACTGTGAGAGAACACAGATGATGGTATGCCAACAGATGCATGAAAGGCAAGTCTTACAGTATTGACAAGGGTCCACTGGAAGCAACTGTCACTGCAAATGCACAGAAAAAGACAGCAGACCAGAGCCTGCATCAAGGAAGGGCAGGAAAAGGTACTGCACTGCACATCACCGTAGGCATGGCTAGCCTTTCAAAAGTACAGCATGATCTCCCCTGCGTCACTGTGGCCCACTAGCTGGTATCGAAGAGGAGGAAGAGGAAGATAACAACCCACCAACCACCTGTCCCCTCTGAAGCATCTGGTGCCAATAATTCTAAGAGAGCGCCTTAATTTCAAACCCCCAAACATACAGACAGATTGTCTCCTTACTCTCATCCACCCTTTCACGACTACCTCTGTCTTTGTTCAGATCTTTAAGACGTAACTGTGGTAGCAGGGACTCAGGTAAGTCAGAAACAATACATATTTTTGGTTTTATTTGCCCCAGAGGAAGTATGTACAATATTACATCATTAGAACACAAAACAAAATGGTCTCTTTTGGTGGTACCCTGCAAACAAAGCCCCCCTTAGCCTACTTATACAACGGTTCGAGCATTGCACGCTCACAAGACAGAGAAATTAAAGAGTTACAGTTGAGTATACAGAGCACCTTTATCTCATTAAGCACTGAATGCAAGAGCATACTCCATAACCGCAACACTGTAACCATATAGTCTTATAACCAGCAGAGCACAGCAATCAGCTCAAATCCTTGCAATGCAGTTGTATCATGATATATTTGCATTGAATGTCATGTTCCAAATTGGAACTGGCAAGCATCTTAGCCTCACACAACAATGCCATATGGAGTTACATCTGATACTGCTCGAGCAGAACTCCCTTCCTATCCAGAATACATCAAACAGTGCCACAGATATGCTATGGCATTTAAATAGTAATAATGCGGATGTGAGGGCTAAATTAAAAATGTGTTGCAAATTAGAAACAATTTGCGCACTAAGATAAAAAAAAAGGGATTCGCTGGCTTTTGGCAGTAGAACTTACATATATGTTAAAAAACCCCATTTTACTTAATTACCTACATATCAACTTTCTTAGTGGAACGATTATAGAACTAAAGACACAGCAAAAATATTAGCACAGAGAGAAAAGCTCAACTAGCAACAAAGATTTTGTTGCAAGTGGATAAAAGAGGAGCTGAGCACTGGAAATCGTGCATCCAGTTAGAACAGGGCCTACACAGGGCTGGGCTGGCTGTTAGAAACAGCAGCTCCACTCTAGTTGCTGCTTTAAAACTCTACAGATGTGAGTTTTGTGCTTGTGCAAA
>VZTL01052691.1:0-20697 GCA_013400535.1 Scopus umbretta | reverse complement strand
AAAAAAAAAAAAAAATTGACACTAAAACTGGGTCATCTGTCCAGTGCCATTCCAGATATTACAGGTGGAAGAAAATTTTGCACAAAACCAGACTCCTATAAAATTGCCTTCAACTGTCCTACACAGAAAAACTTCCTGTTGATGGATTATACCTACGTTCAATGCTTAATCTTTGTTAATACCTCTTGAGATTGCAGATACATTCCAAACTACGCTATTTAGATGCAAGTTTAAACAACTTGCTTTTGTTTCCTCCATCACTGTGAACTCACTGGGAAATGAAAAATCTATCCAGAATCACAATGGAAAGCTTTGGGGCTTTTTTCTTTATTGGTCTTCTTGACATCAATCATCTTTTCCTTTTCAGCTAGTCACCAAATGTTGGCATACTTACGAGACTCTTACAAGGCACTGTACAGAAATTTGAACAAGACTTTGTCTTTAACGTATTAAAGCAAAATATTATGAGCCTCATTAGCTACTGAAGGACTAAGGAAGTAAGACGACCCAAACCACAGTATTCAAAGAGCTGCGTCACTGATTTAACTTGACTCCTCTTCCCTTCCTTTTCTCTATACCCACACGACGGAAGCAGAAACCCTACTTTCTGAGTAGCAGATATATCGACTATTGAAATGCAGTGGCCTATTTCTATCTTATTGCTTGAGGACATCTATATGAAACATGCCCTGGCACTACTGAGAGCTGAGTACAGATTTTAAGCTAGATGCAAGGCTTCCAGAACACCTGCTTTGAAACTGCAGGTTCTCACCTACCCTTATCTTACGCATGGGTTACACACATGCATTTAGGGAGGCAGGCTTCTGCCCCATGGTCATGCCACACAGGAAAATAATCTGAGGCTATCGCTTCTCCCCACTATTTTTTCAAGTAGTTTTTCTGTGTTCAGTTGAAGTTGTTGGTTAAGGTAGACAGCATATCCTGCTGCACCAGAATCCACTAGAACCAGAAACGCATTTGAAAACAAACAAAACAGAAAAGGATGATTATTAACAAATGTGGCAATATGACAACAGAAAGTGAATGGTGCCAGCAATTTATGTGCGCCCACTCCCGACACTGGGAATATTAGACTTCCAGCTTGAAATAATTACTTTCTCTTGGGGTTCAGGAAGAAGAAAGTGTTGTCTTTGGGATTTATCCTGCCTGTTATAAAGCAAGAAAGAAAATATATTATATGCAGCTAACGTACAGGTTTTGAATTGTGCTGTCATATGCTCTGTGAACAAGAGAGATTTTACCTTACACTTTTCTCCACCTTAATTGGCTTTCTTAATGAACCACATTATTCCCTGTCACCTTTGCTTTCTTGTGTTGTTGATTCCCAGGCAAACATTTTCGCAGTCTTCTGACTCTTCAGTAGATTGTTTTCTTGGTGGATGGCCATTGTCTGGCAAACCAATGGGTGTGCATGAAGTACAGAGAGAGTCGCTGGGAAAAGCTGCACTTGACATTTCAGTCTGATTCGTTATTTGATCTTGGCACAGTAAAGCTTCTACCTCTTCATCTTTTAGTGGAAAAACTCGAAGTTCCCACAGCCCAGACTGAAAGGAATCAGAAGGGTAGGAGTGAGAGGGGAAAAAGGGATTTCAGTTGAGTCTGAACTGATTAGCTATGTGCAGAATGATCTACTATCAAGTAACAAATGAGTGTCTGTCTTTACAATGTTTGCAGGGCTCTTCAGATAAAGAATACGACACTGCTAGGCACCAGCTGTCAATGTAAGCTGGCTTCGTATGTTTTTGAACTAGTAACAGAGCTACAATTGAACAGGCACAGTACAGGAAGGCAGAAGCTCTTTTCCATGGTGCCAGACCATCAGGATACCTGACCCCATAACGATCAGCCCATTTGCATTGCTGGCTAACACCCCCAAGAAAAGATCCATCATCCCTGAACCCAGGCCTGCCATAGTCACCTCTAAAATATGTGCCGTGTGTGCTGAGCAATGAAATTTTTACCTGTTGACAAATCTTGGGCTTAATTCATAAAGCACAGCAATCTAGTTCTAAACAGGAGTGCTACATTCAGTCTACCTAAACTAGGGCAACAGCCTGGGACTCATCAGTGAGACAGAGGAGTGTGTTCAGGTTCTTTGTTTTAGGTTAGAGATAGCCGTCACTGAAGACCTGACCAGACCCGGAAGCTGTTGGAAGCACTCACCTTCGCTTCCTGGCTCTCCCTGCAGAGTTGTGCAATCCCTGAACAAACAGAGCTGTGGGCTTCCGAAGACAAGTCGGGAACAGGTTCAGCGGCGCAATGCAGCGAAGCACAGGAGCTGCCATGGTGGTCTTTCTGCACCGAATCTTGGCTGTGTCGTCCGTCAGCATTTTTGCTGTAAGATCTAGTGCAGGATTAAGAGACGAGAGTCTTAAGAACTACCCCCTGCCCTTTCACATCACCAGAATAGTTCAGATTTTCTTTTCAAAGTGGTCAGTTTCTCCATAAGTGCTACCTATATTCTGCATATTTAAATCAAAAGAGCAGATGAAAACCCACATGGTTCTTGACAACCTTGTTGTCACAAGCCAAAGCAAAGAGTGCTACGCGGAGGAGCTAACCGGATAAAACAGGGCCGGAACAGGCACACTCTGGCTGCAGAACAGCTGGTGGCTGGTCCCACTCCTGCACCTGGCTCCACACGCTCACCAGAACTGTAATTTTGGACGGAAGTCAGTGAGCAGTGGGCTGTTCCCACTCAGGGGATCGTGGCATCATTCACAGGAGCCTGGGGAGTCCAAACTGCACTGTCGGCAGACTGTGCCAATGTAACTCGAGAAGAAACAGCAGGTCCTTGAGCTCCCCCTTCCCACCTCTGCTCTGGACTCATCTCCCACACAGTCAAAATAATTAAGATTAAAAATTTTTACCTCACCTTTAATGCAAATTTTAGCTAAATATAAAATACTGGCATGCATCTTAAATGGCAGGTGGAAGTCTGACCTTGCTCATGTCAATGGCAGTTTTACTTCTGAATTCAGATAGCACTCAGATTTCACCAAGGAGTTAATGGAGTTTCAAAATTAAGGCTACATGTAGAACTTGTACTTTTCAGTACACTTTCAAAAGTATTTTTGTGTTGAAAATGGCTTAAAATATAATTCCTTTAATACGGTTTAGCTCCAATTCTATCCTGCATTAAAAAAAGCTATTTTGGCATATATATTCATAGTGTCATGGTTCACTTTCAGCCAAGAGTAGACACAAGCATATGATAAATAGCAGAAAAAAAGTTATGCCAGCATTTATAGGATGCTTTTTGTCCTGGCAGATTCTGAAGCGATTTATGGGAATCATTTTCCCAGAGCCAAATTGCAGATACAGCTTTATGATGTTTGCTCTTATATGCACTACTTTTTGCAAGACTTTCAGGGATTATATTTCATTCTGATGAGTTTTGCATCAGACAGCAAGCTTGTCATAATTTAGCTTTTTCACACAGTGACTTTTTAAAGCACAAGGTCCCTGGCGCAGCCCAGGACGATTCACTAACATCTCTGAATGCAGTGGACTTTCATCTAAGTCAGGTGAGTGAAGAAGGGCTTACGTTACACTTGGTGGCTAAAGTCATAGTAACGGGGAGTGGCACAAACTACCAGAGCTGTGTTCAGTATAGGAGTAAGATTTTATTCACTAATACCAGGCCACTAACACACCGAATTTCTGTAAGTGGGCATGCTTCAGAACGGCACGGCCTTCCCTTTCTAGCCACAAAACCAAACATACCTCGTACTGTCCCTGATGAGTTAATTAATGAGGAGTGTCCTCATTTTCAAAGTTGTCGGTGACAGCATTTCTGAAACTGCTGCACCAACAGCCGACACCGGTGGTTCAATAGGAATGCTCTTATCATAGTCAATACACCTGCCTGCTATTCCTTCTGGGCCAGCGGCTCTGCTCCCACAGCGACCACCTTGCTCTCTCTCTTTTTTCATACTTTGTATGACGTAAGGAAAACACTTCATCTGACAGATCTTCTATCTGTAACGAAAGAGAGGGATAGCTGCTGCCATAATTATGAACATCACTAGAAGCAAAGGCAGCCAATATCATATATAACTCTCCAAAGGTCTGTTCAGCAAACAAGAGGAGGCAACACAATGCATGCTTGCAGTTTGCAGTATAAAGGCACATCAAAGTACATGCGTTCAGCTTACACTCACTAGAGCTCTAGTACATGGGATGCTGTCACTTTCACTTTATTTCTTTACATGTCCGTGGCTGATCTGAGCAGATACAGAAATTATACCCCCCATGCAACTAACACATTTTTCTCTATGGTGAGAGGCAAAAAATTAAGAGCACAAGTATTCATTTGCAAATCAAGGCAGTATTAAAAGCACATAATAAAGACAAGCAAAAATTCCATGAGTTTCCAGAGACTGCTCTAGGAGGAGGCTGGGAGGCAGCAGATTTACCAGGTGCTCTTTAAGCATGGAGAAATAGGTCTGAGATCACCAAGGACTTCGATAGCTCCACATTGAGAGGAACTCAGCAAACCTGAGATGCCGCATTCCTGCTACGAAACCAAGCAGAAAATGGTTTCTGCTTTGAAGAGACTATTTCTTAGCAAATTATTTGCATGACCCCCGTACAGCTTAAAACGGCCCTAATGGGAGTACTTCAACTGCTCCTAGTCAAACAAGAGCCAGCTTTTTAGGTAAAACTCCTCAGATGTAGCTATTGCATCTGACCTTCACTTTGAAAGAGCCATCTTCATTTTTCCGTTGGCAGCACACCATGAAATTTGCTCCTTAGACACGGCTGGGGGAGGAGCACCTTGCTGCCCTTCCTTCTCGCTCCCCAGATGGCAGGGCGAGCTCTTGGCTGGACCCCTCCAGCACAGCTCAGCATTATTTCAAAGTGCTCCAAACCATTCAGCCTCTTCAAAATTCACCTAAAAAGCTAAAGCTGGCAAGAGCATACAAGTGCTGCAGCCATGGATTTTACGCCAGCCACTCCCAACTCAAAACCAGAGAGATTCTAGGAAAGAACAATTCCTGGTCATAAAAGCTGTGAAGCTGCACTGCCAGATCAGTCCTGGACAAGAACTAAACCAATAATCAGGAAGTCATGGAACATAAAATGTATTTTTTCTATAAATCAAAATCCTCAGTGGTGTTATACAAGTAACATCATTTATCTTCCAACTGAGTTTGATAAAATACAGAGCTAAATGCATAATCCTCACTACAGTGCCAGATAGAGCCATACAATACAGGTTACATTGTCAGCTGGAAGTACTCCACTCCAGACAACTAACGGCCCTGTGGTTTTCTGCAGAGGCCGTTCTTTGTATCAAGACTGGCAGCACTGAGGTAGTTCATGACCATTACAGGTACAAATGCAAAGTATCACAATGCATTTATGCTGCTGTAAGCATACCTGGTAGTGGCACTCAGCTTGCCAGAGAGCACACTTCCCTAGGCGGCTGGTCATGACCTACAGCCCCACAATGAAATTTAACTGGGCCAGTGAAAAAGATCCCAAAGACTTCAGTGCAGTCTGAAACGGCCACACGACCTGCTTGCTAAAACTGTAGCTGCCCGGTTCCTCCTCAGCCCAGCACTCAACAGGAACCTTCAGACAAACAGGCCTGCTTTGTTTGCCCATCTCATGACTGCTTTTTGAAGACTCCTCATTGCTTTTATTTATTTATGTTAAACACAAACCACTTCGTTAGCTGCTGGTTTCCTTTCATGCAAGCCAACGTAATGGGTTTCCTCCTCTCTCTGGAATTCACCAGCTCTGTCAGTTGGATGGCATCAGTACGGAGCTGCATCTCAGTTCAGATTCTGTCTCTCCAAGGTCAATGATGTATAGCGTGAAAGTGAGAATTTTATGAACTACAAAAGTGCTATTCCCTCAGGGAAAATTCAGGATTTTTCTGTGTGCTCAGATCTCCTTTGAAGTGGAAACAAAAGATAATTTTGAAAGAAAAACTTAAGACTTTGAAAATACTTTTCTTAGCAAATTGCCAAAACTTTTCATGCTGGGAAGAAACTTCATTTTTAACAAGCTTCCTTTCAAAAATCAAAGTCCACCTTCCTCTCCAAGTGAAGAGTTTTGAAAAATACAGAAATAAGCTTTACTGTTCCTTTTCCATAGCTAATGATAGCAGATTTAACTACTTGTTTATTTAAAATGAGTTTTACCCTATTCCATTGAAGATTAACAAGTAATGCATTTTCTCATTTAAAAATTGTTCTTTGTTCTATGGATAAAAATCACATTACATCAGAGTAAAAGGTCTCTACTTGGGTTCAGTACAGCCCCTGCCCCTCTCCAGCTTTGTAACACTTTATGTATTTCCTCCACCAACTTTAGCTTAATTTAAAGTTGCTGTAACTGGAGAAATTTCGTATTTTTTTCCCCCCACTAAGGTTAGTTTGAAAAAGGGCAAAACAACTGTCATTCCTCAGTGGATGGATCTGGCAGTGATGTTGAGAGAAAAGACTATTAGGAAGGCCCGTTTGTGAGGCATGCCTAATGATTTCACTCAAAGAAAAAGACTTAAACGAACTAAGACTTGGATCCCCCCCATCGCATCTAGTTAAGCTACAAGACACTGTGCATTAATGTTGAATAGCACCAGGAATATTTCTGAAAGGTTCTCAAAACAACAAAGTCTGTGTTTCAGTCTTTGGCTTCACAGGAAACACTGAGTCATAAGCCATGAAAACACTTATGCAAAACTAATTACACACAGAATTATTCCAAAGTATTTGTCATTAGTAAAACAACTACAAAATAAACCTGAACATTACTTTACAACCATGCCTTGCCAGAAACTTTAACCTGGACGAAACAAATTAAAACCAAAATGAAACAGGAAAACCCGTGCCACACCCTCCCAGGCCTTAAAGCAGTAACAGACTGCAAATTCATACATGCAAACCAGCAAACTCAAACGCGCTATTTCCAAAAACAAAGTGTTTTTAGAGCAAGTAATAAAGCAGACATAGATAGCAGATTAACTTCTGCATTGCCCAACTGTTATGTTTGTCCTTGTAAGGCAAAATTTCCAAACCCAAAAATCAGGTATCCCAAAAAGGTAAAGTTTTTGTACTCAAATAAAGGCACGGTGAATAGGCCTAATTTTCAGAAAGTGCCGAGTCCCCATCCTTGGAAGTGTGGCTCCTGCAGAACATGACAAATTTGGGACCCCACGTTTTTTTTATAACTTGTGGAAACTTTGGGTCCAAGTCTATTGCATGGATACTGGTTGTTGCATTGAGCGCCTTTAAATGAAGAAGAGAGAAGTAAAAAAAACCAAGACAGACATCAAGTGGAAGAAATCCCTAACTGCTGGTTGACACAAGGACAACTCCAGAATTTTTAAATTTAGCCACGCAGAAGATAGGCAGGGAAAAACCTATTATGCAGTACCACCACAGGCTGCTACGCAGTGGAAAGCAAAGAAAAAAGTTACTTTATATAAAAGCTGAGAGTACATTTTACCCTGTCTTTTGTCCTTCACAAATGATCTACTGAAGCTTGCCTTGATTTCAGCACAAGGAACAATTTCAAAAGTGTCAGAGTATGAGTGCAGAAAATGCGGAAAAGGTAACACTGCTGTTTTCTCATGTGTTTTCTCAAATTTGTTCAGTAACAAATCTAACTTGGCCTAAAACCTGAAGCAAGGAAGTGGAAGAATTATGATCAGACAACCACCTTTTCTCAGTACTGTGAAAAACATCCAAACCAATTAACACGATCCCAAAAGAAAGGGGGAAAATTGGCCAAGGATGATTTAGACAAACAAGATCCTTAGCATTTTTCTCTTGTCTGACATCTCTTCTCTCTCATTCTACCCAGCAGCTGACAGACAATACAGAAGCAGTGGACCACAGCAGGAGGCAAAGCTGCTTTATTGTTAACTCAAATTATTTCCTGGCCAAAGGATGAATCATACAGGATCAACTAGTCATGCCAAATACAAATGTACTGGGAGGGCTACTAAACGAGCGATTAGCCCATGAACTTCACAGAAAGACACTTTGAAGTCCATTCAGCAAAATACACTAAAAGTACTTAAGACAAGTCATCTGTATGGGATCTGAAATCTAAACAAGAAATCCACTGAGTCCTCGAAGCAAGTCCTTTGAAGCCCTGAAGGCAAATCACTGTTGAAATTCTTCTCCCCCGCCCCCGATACCAGGACAAAAGAGAGACCAATGAACAGTAGGTTCTCAAGGGACTGTGTGCCCTTGCTGCCTTATTAGTTATTCTCCAAATGGTTTAATTAAATATCCTTGCAGGAGAATTCTCCTGTGTATGTAATTTGACCTTCACATTATAAAAGAGGATCAGGCATGTTTCCTGCTAGCAGAAATGGTACCAAACCAAAAGGCAGTGGTGGAGGTGACATAAATCTGACCACCAGATTTCACAAGAATTTCTCAAATCCATGAGAAAAGGCAGGGACAGAGTACGGTTTTTTCTTCTCTTCCTTCCAACCCAGGAGTATGGTGCCAAATGAGTGCAACTGCACCAGGTAGGGAGCTGAGACCATGATGCTCTCCAAAAAGGAAAGGTTCATTTCCATGGAACAGGCAGCTACAGACCTGGTAAAACCCTGAGGAAGCTAGCACCTTTGTGGAGAGTGTATTTTCTATCCCAAGGGAGTGGCACAATGATTTAATTTGTTTACTGTGTTTAGCATAACCTTCTGTACTGCTACCCAAATGCAATCTTTTTCTACTACTAAGGCACTTAAACCCCAGTTGAAGACATTCTCTAAAAAAGGACCTCAAGAACAGATATTGTGGATGAAGGAACAAATGCAAGTCCTACGTTGTAACAGTTGATAATGACCTATAGCAGAGACTAGAGATGCCCAATGGACAGCAAAACTGGCAGGTTTCTGGAAAAGGAGCCACAAAAAGATTGGAAAACCAGCCTAGAGACCAGATCTGTTGGTATGTTCACACTGGGGGGATTAGGAAATGCCTTGAACCCCTGATTAGGGGAGAAAGGAACCCCCAACTGCAAAGTCCACGGACATTCCCTGGAAGAAAACGGTAGATTCTTATGTCTGGAGGAAGCAACAGTAGCACATGAAGAGCAAACTCAGCTCAACAGGCAAGCAGGAAATGCTGAAGGTTATGTGGCTCCTGACAAAGCAGAAAGAAGAAAAGTTTGCTCCCAACAGGAGGGCTGCAGGAAAATGAACACTAAGAAGAAAACTGAGGAATCCTGCTGGGCCCACAGGCAAAATGCCAAATTACCTCCTGAAGAGCAACAGGCCATGGGAACTGGCCATGAAAGAACAGGATGAGAGAGGAGCAACGTTATAGCACAGGTAGCCCTGAAGAGACCGTCACACTGGGAGACCCAGCACCACAGTGCCCAGGAGCAGGGGAGGCGGAGGCCTCACCAAAGGGACCCTTTGGGAGCGCTGACTGTGCTGACAGCAAGGGACAGAAGAACCAAACGAACAAGTGAACAATGGTTATTAATGGAGATACTCACATTTCTGTCATCCACCATAGGGTTGAGTAGGTTGGAGTAAGACACATTTTCACAATCTGATACTTAATACTTTATATTTGAAACTTACCAGGATTTGCATGAAGTCAGTGACTTTGGGAAACATACACCGATTATCCCAACTATATATTATATCTAGTTTAATTAAAAACTGTTAGTTTAATTAAAATACAGCCTACCTCTTCTTCATCCGTATGAGCTCTTTCTAAAGGTTGAAATTCAACAACTCTCCAGCTAGGAATGAGACAAGGAAAGTCAAATTAATTTACCTAAATGCTGTTTAATTATATTGTTAGTTACTCCTTCTTCAACACTGCTTGTGCCTTGAAATTTCTTTCAAATGAAGTAATTTCAAATTTAAGGTGCTGATTACAGATGCCCAAAATTTAGATTTTCCTTTCCCAAACCAATATCTAACCTTTTCCTTTCCCAACACAGTCTTCAAGCTATTCAATAGAGTCTTAATATTTTTAGCTTTAAAGACAATATAAAAACAAATACAAAATAGAGATTTAAAATATGGAACAACTACATTTAGCTATTTCAGGTCATTTGCTAGTAAGCCACTGAATTACAGCACAGGAGATCAATTACCCTGTTTTAGAAATCTAATGTTCTTCTTAGAAAAGAGGTGTCTCTAGAATCATGGATTTTAGGTTTACACTGTGTGGAAAAAATTAAGTTTATTCTACTGTATAAAAATGGATACATTTTAAAAACATATGCTAAAACCACTTCTGTTTAATTCACTGAAAACAATTAACTATCTTCTTATGAACCATAGCACACAAAAAAGACAGCAACCTCCAAATAACCATTCAGAGCATGTCAGCCTAATGGCACATTTAAGGCCATGAATATCACTACAATTAAGGTGATATAAACCCACTTCTATTTTTAGCAAGTCTGTGCATCTGCCACCTCCCTGTGTGTATCAGACTATTTCCCTTCTGCTATCAGCTGTCCAGTCTTCCCACCACTCCAGTCACACAAAATGAAGTGCACAGGAAAAAAAAAAAAAAGGCGAGTGTATGAAAAGATCATCTTAATATTACAAAATTATCTAACTACAGGTTAACGATATTCTTAGTTAATGTTCTCATGTTCATTTCGGTATCTTCTTCGCAACCAAGGAGGTCATGAACAAACCTTGGCGTAAGGATTTCTTTGTACTGTAGCTTCTCCAACTTTGACGGTGCCACCAGCGACATTGGAATAACAATGTTGTCTATATCATAGGAGCTCTCACTTCTCAACCTCCTCCTGGAATTCTGCTGTATAATATAATCAGTACAAGAGGAGATTCATCAGCTCAAGTCATAGGAACTACATGTTAGCTGAAAAACATTAGAACTGCGGGAGGAGAAAGTCTGTAACATGAACACGTTTTCTAGTGCTTAAATGACTTCTGACTTCTCCCCCTCACCCGATGGAATCTCAACAAACCTTAAAACTCTCTAAACATCTCTGAGATTTACCTCTTGCTGGCCTCACTCTTACTGAAATCAGTGGGAGTTTCCCTTCCTTGATTTCAGTTACAGTTAATTCTGAATACTTATGAGAACTTTGAAGTTAATGTTGCCTTCTTCATCATGTCCGATCTACACAGACTACCTTCTATAATCTATCTAACAAGTAACCCAAGTGGTTCTTCAGTGTGATACAATTAAGAATTCCAAAAGAATGAAGCTACATTTAGCAGTGAAGAACAGCCTACATGGAAAGTGGTTTTCTGAAAGATGTGCAAAAGACAGAAACTGAATTTCTTTGCCGTGATCATAGTAGGATTCCTGGTGATGTTCTCTGCCTGCTAGCGCATGGAACCTACATGGATCAAAAACTGAAGTTCCTAGATTACAGGAGAAAGTTTAGTTTTAAATTGTGACATGCTCCATATTTCAAGATCTTGACTTCTAGCTGAATGTTAATGGAAGCAGTCTATTCAAAATGCTCACTCAGGTGTTTGATGATGGTCTGCTCAAGCAAGGGAAAAAGAGAGCAAGTGTGCACTGTCAAAACTGCGTTGGGGATGCAGATTCAAACTCTGCTCTCCAGGAGTCATCACCAGATTGAAACATGACAACTCGCAAAACACCAGTATACCACTAGGCTTAGTGGAACTGTGGGACTGAAATCTGAATATTATTATGAAATTCTCAATGAATCCCAATAAAACAAAGTGTGTTTCTGCAGGGACTTCACTGAATCAGAGCTGTGCTGCTCCTCAGCAGATTTATATACTAGAGACTTTGCCTGTAGTTCTGCACAAAAGGTTTTAAATAGTGAAGCTGAGAGTTAACAAATTCTGTGACTGTATTTGCTGTTTGCACTGAGAGACCATTATATATAGCTACACTAAGAAAAAAGGGTGGTAAGAGCCCTTGTGTAAAATTTGGAACATAAATCACAGTATATTTAATGAAATTTGGAAAAAAAAAATTAAAAATGAAAGGCCCAATGCCAATAAACTAAACTTACACTCCAGTTACATGATCTGCAAAATTCTTTTGCAAGCAAGTTATCTGTTCTAGGAATACCACACACTCAATCTGGAATACATTACTTAATGTAATCCACTTAATTCACTGTAAAAATGCTCTGTACTGTAATTTAACACTAAATTAGATGTAAAAGGCATGTGGTTTTGGATTATTAATTTGCACAACACTCTGTTGGTATTTCAGTTAATACAGTGATACATTTTTGGTTTACCTGTGATGAAGTGCTGTGAGTGGGCCTAGACATCGCATTGACATTGGTCACAGCAGCAAAACTGCTATGGGATTCTGGTTCTGCATGTTGAAAGGAGAATGTCTCAAACCTAGCGTTATGTTCGCCTGTCACAAAAAATAATAATTAAAAAAATGCATACCAGCTGTTGTCTATTAGACTGAAGATATTTTTCCATACAGTAATAGTAAAGCCATTTCTAGAAGCCCACAGCTAACCACTTACGATTTAACAAATACTAAAAAAAGCCATCTAAATAAACACTTGTTACTCATCCTGTCATTGTTGTTCCACAAAACTCATCCCTCTCCTTCTATGAAGGATTTCTTCTCGTGGAACCAGCTTCATATGGGCAAATCCTGCTCCTTTTTTTCTGAAGCTGCCACAGACTACACACACAGCAAACGCAACCAGACTTGGAGGAGTGCTCCTCAGTGTTCCCCAACAGCGGTTCCCTGGGTGGGCTGCATCTCACTGACGTACCAGTTCACTAAGCCCTCACTGACGGTTTCTTCCCTTGATAAATGATAACAAAACTGGCAGCAAGGGTAAAAATAAAATTAGTTTCTAGAGCTCCATGTGGTCCACTGCTCCAGACAAATCGTAATTCTTGTTTACTCTTATTCAGTCTCAGTGTAAGCAGCATTTAGGGGGATTCAGAATCTAACCACCTGTGTTCTACTTTCATTCTACCTTCATTTCCAGTAAGAAAAAAGAACTCGGGTTTAATATACCAACTAATAAAAAGAATCAGTGTATTCCAACATGGAAACAGAGGTAAGACTGATCCTAAAGACTGTATTGCACAGGCTGGGTCAAGGACATGAACTCTCATCTCCCAGGCAGCTCTGCAACTCCCTCGCACACAGCTTTTATTTTTGGCCTTGTTCATCACTGACCTTCCCCATGGATAATTTCTCCTAGACAGAGGCCAAATTAGGAATAAATATGTAGTACTACACCCGTAGCACTAATAAGCTAGAACTGCTGCTGCTGCTCACGAATACACCACATAGCAGTTTTCTGGCATTGGGAAACTATGATCCTCATGATAAAAGATTGCTTTTTTCCTTCCATTAACGCAAAGAACTAAATACTATTGGCAGAAGTCTAACTGTAACTTCAAAAGGTTTATAGCTAGAAGTTTTCTCTCTTACTAGTGCTCCCAAGTAACTCCAATTGTTGATCTCAGTGTGCATGACTGTACACTTAGGGAAACCATGTGGTTGCAAGAAACACTGTGTCAGCATTCACCTTTTGGGGACCAGTGACTGGTTAGCGGAGCGAGTGGCATGGAAAAAAGGCTCACTGATGGCAAGGGGGGACAGGGCACAGCACCCCCCTGCAGAGACAGGCATGGAGCATAAGAGAAGACTGTACAGCAAAGGGGAGGACTGTAATGCACAAGGGGATGATGCACAGAAAAAGAACATCATCTAAATCAGAGACAGTTTTCAGTCTGTCCAAAACCACCTTTTACTTTTTCCTGTAGTTTTTCTAATCAATAGGGTTTTTTAGTTTGGGATTGTGGTTTTGTTTGGTTTTTTTAATAGATCATAATTTCTTCTTAAATTATCTCTGCAGTAATTCCCATATCTCTACCTCTGCTGCAAGATTACACTAGCATTTTTACCTGGATATGCAACAGAAGTGTATTTTTCCACAATGTTAACTGATCATTTTTATCTTTTAATTCTTTCTTAGGTGGAAATTTTAAACTAACATAGTTTGTCCTCCTACTCAGTGATTTTCTTCAACCACCTTGTTGGAATTTTGCCAAAGGTTTTCCAAAGTTCACAGAAATGAATCTGTTAACAGAATCTGTTCGGTTTTATATTCTAGTATCCTGGAGAGGTAAGATGCTATTTATCTTTACAATGGTATGGTGAATTTTTTGTCCCTAAATTATCACATTACTCTACAGAACTTTCAGGGCACTTTCTATTAACTTACCAAGTGCTGAAGTAGAGATTCAATGGCTTAAAATATAAAGATAACAAGGGTGAAAAGACTAATTACAAGCACTGGTTACCCACAAGTCCTCTTAACAGTCTGGAAGAAAACCAGAACCACAAATGACAGTATACAACAAATGAAACGTAGCTGCCCAAAGAAGCCAGGAACAGTAAATGTTTGGTTGGGCACATGATTTGGCAAATAACTTTGCAATTCAGTCTGTTTCACTGACTATTATAAAAAAAAAAAAAAAACCTTCATATTAAAAATAATGACACCCAGTATTAGAAAAACACAGCTGGACTGCTGAGCAGTTTCCTTTAAGAGTATTCCAAAAATAAAATACAGAAGCTCGTCTCATTTTGTAATATATACTCAAGGAGAAAGAGAAAGATTACTGTGCTTTAAAATAGCACATTATTTTCATAGTGTCATAAGTCCATTTCTTCACTCCTGTAAAGCTTCATACAGTATAGGTTTTGGAGACAACTTAGAATTAATTCTCAAAGCCCAGTAATTTATACAGTACATATTTTTAAAGAAGTACTGCCATCTTAAACAATACCATTTTCCTCTTACCTACTGCTGTCTCGCTTAGATGTCTTTTCTTTCTTCCTTCCGACAGCTGGTCAGATGTTCCTGACACTGACTGAGATTTGGAATTAGATAAACAGCCACTGCTCCATTGTTTGACAGAAACGTTATGTTGATTATACTCTGCAACAGAAAAAGCACGTATCAAGTCAAAAACTTATTTTCCATTGCTGCAATTTACAGGCAATCTCAACTGCTGAACTATTTACAATGGAAGAAAACAGACTTCTGACAGGAAGCCGAATAGTAAACAGTACTGCAGTCAGGCACCTGTGTCTGCAGAGAACCCATGGTCCAAACTCCCCCCTACTTGTATTACTGCCCTCCTATGGCTCCGACGGGATCATTTCAGTGCAACAGAGGAGAACCTGACACTGTGGTCTGGGAAGAGATTCCGCTTCCACCTAAAGCCTTAGCCGGTTTCTGATAACCTGCTTTATGGTATGTTTATAAATTGAACCTCTTCAGGGCAGAAAGTACTGGCAAATGAATGAAAAATGGTCTTGCAAACACTAAAATATTTTGCTTTACATACCATTGTCTGGAGATACTTTAAACTCCACTCCCAAAGATGAGGTATCAACAGGTTCTCCTTTGATGTCATCCTTCCTTAATAATGTTTCAAAGTATATGTGAAGAGGAATATCTAATACAAAAAAGAAATCCAAATGGAATGCAGTCTGTATCAGAAAGATAGCAACCCATGAGCCAATGAATCATGCATCATCACTAAAGGTCTAGCAATCAATTATACAACACTAAGTAAAATAATCTATGAACAATATTGCTGCTTTGGATCCTTCAACTCATGAAGAACGGCTGAGTAACTCCTACAATGACCAATCGCTTGTCTATGTAGCAGCAGTGTCTTCACACAGTCAAGCTGAAGACAATATAGGAAAACATGTCCCGAAACTGGTGAGAGCCAAAGGAAAACTCAGTGACAAAATCTCAAGAATGCCCAGCCAGACATTTCAAAGCAGTGATTTCTGCATGAGTAAATAAGAAAATCTGAGGCAAGGTAATTCTCAGCAAGATAGTTATTGTGTGAGTGCTGTCCTCGACTATAGGCAAAGACCTGTAGTCTTTTCTATCAGTTATCTAACTAGGATACAAGATAATCTCCATGCCTGGAGGTAAGATCTCAAGGTACCCATCTTTCTACTAACTGGAAGTGAGAGTTACGCCATGATAAAAACAAATCCGTTTTTAGCTGTGAAGTTACACTGCCATATGTGCTGACCAAGGCAGTATGCTTAAGTGGTTCCAAGCTCTCCAGCACTAAGAGCTTCCAAGGGCTGACAGACAGCTCAGATCAAGGTAGGACTCAAACCTAAGGAATGCTCCTGAACAAATCCCAGTGCAGGCACACACACTTTGTAGATTAACACCACTTTTTTGGGTGTTCAAAGTCAAAGTAAGAAAGAGCAAGGTTGTCTTACTCTGGAATAAACTATGTCCATATCTGCAATTACTCCAGAATTGTTCTTCATGAAAACAAGCTCTGGAGGGTATCACGTGAGAGTAAGATTGGGGTCTTCCCCTCTTGACTAACTCCTGCACAAAACCCCACACTGGAGAGCACACAGTGCACTTTTCCTGTAATCTGAAAAGCCTTCGGTTCAACCTTTTGGGTACAGGTAATTAATGCTTTTGGAAATTGTTACTGCTGGGAGCCTAGAGGTAATTTCAAGGTACATTCCTTCTTTCTCTCTCTGGCAAAGGCTACAGTAGCGCAATGTAATTCATTTCCTGAGGGAGTTCTAACCAAGAATTAGTCTGCAAAACATCTCAAGTGGTAAGGAATTTACCCACTGTTGTAAGGCAGGAAGGCTTAAGAAAAACAGGTCTCTGTCTGAAAAGCCTTTCCGGAAACAGCATTACAAGAAAGAAGAGAAATTTAGCAGAAGTATGTCAACATCAGAAGCGGGCTTGACGACTATTATGTTCAGAATGAGAAGAGGTCTGAGAGCAGGGCCAAATGGTGGGCATTAAACTTTTTATTTACATACAACCTTAGCCTCATGTACCTTCAGGACTTGCCTGGACAAAACTTTCAACATATTTTGCTAACTAAAAAATAATTTATTTCAATTTGATATGGATCTAACTAGATATTTTGTCAAAGACTAAAGGTGACCTGTAAAAGGTTGTTTCCCCCCCAAGGTTTTTGCTGTCTTTCCTATTCCACTTCTGAGGAAGACATAAAGTAGGTCCGAAAGGTTTATTAGTCACAACATTTAAGTAAAGAAATACACAAAACATTTCTCCTGTTTTTCTTCCTGGGGAACTACCTGGATGTCTCGGAGATTTTTTTATTATGTGCTCCTGTTTCTTAATTAAAAGGGCAGGAGTGTTTGTTCCAGTTTATCCGCAGGCTAGGTGGAAAAATACCAGAAACCCAACTTCTTAGATGCAAACTACAATTTTCCAGTTACTGGGGTGCAACTTTAAAGAGGCACTTTTATGCTCAAGCGATGCTGCAACCACTGACATACTTCTGGTCAAGACCTTTGGTAATATGGAAACTCTGAAGGCAAGACTTAGAGCCTTAAGGACAATTAGACTTCCGGAACCCTGTACACTAGTGAGCCAGTCCCACTGCACTATCTTACTATGTTGCTTGCAAACTATGGTTCTCCTCTGAAAGTAAAAAATAGGTACAAGAAAGGACAAGATCTGAATCTTGAATTTGAATCCTTCCTCAGACACTGAAAAGTCAAACTCCCAGAGTTTCAAAATGGAACAAATACCAATAATATTTTTTAAAAAACCAGAGGAAATTAAACCAAGAACCTTTTCTTCTACACTGCTGAAAAAATTTTTATTAAGAAGAAAGTGGTAAAAGATGTGGGCACACCAGAAGTCATATTTTAAGAGAAGTTATCCCCCTGGGAAGGGATAACTAAGGAAGCTGCAAAGAACATATGAAACTGTATCAGGCTACCTGACCAAGTTGGAAAATTTCTAGCACGCGTTTACTCACGGTAATTCTTTCATATGAAAGAGAATGACCAATAGTCTAATGGCCTTCATGAGGAGGCAGAGACAGGAAAGTACACAAAGCACAGACTTGACCACAAATCTAACCTCCCTCAAAAGCAAGGACTGCATCTGAGCAGGACATAGTAGAGAAACAATCACAGGAGAAGGATGTTCTTGGTATTGGAATGAAGCTAAAATAACATTTTTCTTCCTCCATCCTGGCAAAGTGACCAACAGTAGCCACGATGCAATCCAGAGCCTTTTAGTTTTTTTCTCTGCGTGATAACTAGAGCAGTCTTTTTTCAAGGAAAGAATATTTCAATATTCTTGTTAAACTTCCTACCAGGTCTTCCTTAAAAGTAAGGTAGAAAGAAATGCAAGGGGCATGGCCTTATATGACTATCCTTGAACTTCTGACTTCTGAAGAAACATTCAAAAAAAGAAACCCACCCCCAAACATATAAACTGTGGCACAGTGAACCTTGCATAGGAGCAGAAGCAAGGAAACAATCTGATTAGTGAGACAAGCAGGCAGTCACCCAGGAAGGGTGTGGGGACAGCTCTCTGCGGAGATTTGGGAACTACTGTCCACCCCCCTCCCTGGCTCCTCTTCAGCTGGGCTGTCAGGGTCACAGGGCAAGTGATGGAAAGTGTGTGTAAAGAAGAAAGATTGAAGAAGTGTTTTTCTCTCCTCTCCGCAACAGAGTCCTGCTGACTGGAATGGCTGCTGTTGCACTCCTGGAGTGAGTATTTTCTTGCCCCATCGGCTCCTCAAAATAAAATCCTCTTTATCCCATACATGGGATGTAAACCCTCGTAAACCTGCAAGAGTTGAGACCACCTCAGGGTTCCATGTCCACACTTGGGTCTTCTCTACTGGCCAGTGATGAGTTCTCCAAACTCAAGACTTTAATTCTTGACTTCCTAATACCAGGCTGGAGTGTATACACTATCATTCTGGGAAGACAGTTTCATGGAAGTCCCAGCCTCATGTTCAGGATTATTTTGTGGCAAAGAAGCCCCCCGGAACAGCAGAATTCCTGTACTAGTCAGCAACTATCTGGCAATANCAGTTTAATAATCAAAATAAAATAATAATAACAACAACAATAATAATAGTCATTTAAAAAAACAACAAAAAAAATCCAATAGTATCTGCTGGTATCCAGTCCCTTCTGCTGGTAATAGCACTTAGCATGTCATTTTGAAGCACAAGTGCTGTCAAGTTGCACCTGTACTAGTTTCAGAACTATTAAGAGTCAGAAAAAACAACATCTGCAATATTGTTCAAAAAGATTAAAAGAATCAGATGATAGAAACCATAAACTTCAAAGATCACCAAAAAGGCTGACTATCACAAAAACAATTAGAAAAATTAAATAAAGCTTTTTGGGCCTAGCCCAAAAGGCCTGACCTGAAAAGTTGCTCATGAAAACAACACAACCAAGGTATGGTAGTGTGTTGGCAAAAGCACCATCTAAAGGACTAACACTGACTCAACTAGATACACCCTGAAACATGCAAAAAGCACCAAACCAAAAACGTTCCTCTGACCTCTTTTTCTTCGTTGTAATCACTTTACTGTATGGGAAATCTAAAAGGTGTATTTTTCAAATGTCAGGATGAAGTTAAGATTTTCATGACTAAACTCACATATTTTGCCAGTGTAAGGTTTTCTGTAAGAGAGCTAAGTTCTAAAAATCACTCAAAAGAAAAGTTAGTCCATAAACTCTACAGCCCTCACAAGCACAACCACCCTCTGTTACAGGCATTGCATTTGAGTTACTCACCTGAAGGGAATGATAAGACCGGATGGAAGGAAGAGTCCAGCTCTTGCACATAATCGAGTATTTTAGATTCCGCACTGTACTCACTACTGCTGAAAGCAGAGACTGGCACCATACATGGTAACTGAGTTTTATATGGAAAGGAGGCATCTCTAGATGGCAAAGTCTGCAAGGATATACAGAAACAAAGGTTAGCTTCTCCTTCGCTCACTTCTTCAAATTAGACCAGAAGGAAAAAAAAAACCATAATCTGAGTGACACTCTTCAATATGAGAAGGGGAAAAAAATTCCTACAAACTTTAGATAGTGAAGTTATGACTTACCTCCACATATCATGGACTATGGCGCACAATACAAAGAATACAAAAATATCCTTCAATTAGGGCCAGGAAACAGTTGTCAAAGTTTCCAGAGAAAATGTAACTGTTTCCAATAATTATTCTGATATATCCTATGACAAACAAACGCCCCTTAAAGTTCCATTCCAGCACAAAAGGCATGATATAGATGCACAAAGAAAACTAACACCAGACTAAATTCAGGGGTCTCCTCCATTTACCCTCTTAGCCTTAGTAAGATTCTTAGTATCGATATCGCTAGACAGTTTGAGTTTATACATCTTAATGCAAGACACAGTATCAAACATTTTGAGCACACCATGCACTTACACAAAGCAACACAGCGAAGTCCTTACCAGCAACACAAACAGAAGAAGATACAAAGCAATAAATACGGAGAGGGATGCATTGAGGATTGATTAATAGGCAGTAAGAGGAATTACTAGAAAGATTAATTTCGCTGCTTATTTGCAAGGCTTGTTAAAGTACGGAAGGTAAAATGACGGATTGCGCAGAACTGGTAGGCGTGAGGTAGCAGGACACTAAGGCAAAAGGCAGGGTGAAAACGGGCAGGCATAAGCGGCAGAGTGCAAGCAATATACTGATCTTTGAAAGACAGAAGGAAAGAACTCAATATCATACATACTACAGGGCAGCAGTCAACAGTATTCTGTGCTTCAGAATAAACTACAAAAACACTGCAGGGAAACAGTGCCGTTTATGCCACTTTCAGCCTTACTAGCTGACTAGGTATTGACATTTTTAAGGGCTTCCATTGGTTTTTGATACTCTGC
>VZTL01052668.1:14634-25321 GCA_013400535.1 Scopus umbretta | reverse complement strand
TTTTTTTTTTTCCCCTTTGTTTCTTTTCAGGATCATTTATAATATAGTGGTATGCCAAATCCTTCGAACGGCAAATACTGGCAGATTGTATCATATCCCTTTTGTGATAGAAATTATTGTCAACGGTGTGAAACTGAGAGGTTGGCTATTTATGCAGTGGTAGTTGTGTTTACGTAGCTTTAGATTGTGTAGATCTTGTTAATCTTTCTGAAAAAAAACATTATAAAATGCAGTGGAGTTTAATGGTCTTGGGTTTTATTCTGTGGCTGCATAATTTTCTATTTTTTATTTTTACCAAAGCTATGAAATGGTTGGTGATCTCATAATTTTATGGAAATGCTTTGCAAAATAATAACCATGTTACTCAGTGTTGTCTGTAGTCTCTGATGTGATTTAGAGCAAAGTTTTAAAAAACATTTTGCAAATTGCCAGAGCTCATTACCTAATGCATTGAATTACAGATGGAAGGAAATGCTGTAGTGGGTTAATACGAGTATAACGGCTGATCCTTTTGGGACCAGGCTGCAGTATCTTTAAAATGTGTACATCCTAAGTCTGTGAAGGTGTAATTTCGAGGCCCTGCTTGTTCCAATGTTGGCATTTGCATGGAAATTATTTAACTAAATTCCAGAATGCTTTGCATAGAAATCCAATAAATAAGGTTATGTTGGACAGGAGAAGTGATTCTTTTTTTCCTCAACAGTAACATCAACAGGTTTTCCATTGGCATGGAAGCCTGTTTGCAATTTAAAAGACTGAAGGACTGCTTTTCCTTTAGGAAAATGTTGTGTGATCAAAAACTTGAAGTTCTGATGGAAAAAAAAAATTTGAGCTGATGGGGAATTTTTGCTTCTAGGGGGAAAAAAACCCCCTCTTTTAGCATGAAACGTTTAGCTCTGAAACAGCTTCCTAGTTCTGATTTTTGCTAACATAAGCTTGTATTAAAAATATATGTATATCTAGAACAAAATGTTACACTGAAACTAAAAAAGTAAAAACTTTTTTCTTTTTCCAGAAATGAATTGCAGAAGCTTGTGACTGTCTTCTGGCTTTTTTCCACTTCAGAATATGGAGGGGTTTAGATTTGGAATATTCGGCATAACAGAAAATATAATTCCAACTGAAATCTAGTCTTTGCAAAGCAGTCAGATAACCTCTTGTAATTTGATTCTCATTTTTTCATTTCAGACTTTGTAAGCTGCACCTTACAAAATGCCCTAGAAGCATCTGCTGATTGGGTGTTACAATTAGGTTTTAGGCGATAAATTGAGTTACTTAAAGAGGTCTTGGATTCTAAGGAAAGTAATGTATTTCTAAGATGATTTGAAAGGCTTGCTGGATTCCACCAGCATTGGTTGAGGGCTGTTAATATTCAAGAGTACTTCGTCTGTCCTGGTTTCCCAACTTAGGAGTTACTCCAAGACGTTATGACTATTGCTACTGCCACTGCTGCTGTTTGTCTTTGCTTTGCGTGAAGCTGCTGCTTGCGAGTGAATGAACTGTATATTGTGATGAATCTTTTGAAGAATTATTTTAGAAAACAGTCAGTCTTTCAGAGTTATTTTTAATGACGGAACTGACTCAAGGAGGAAAAAAAAAATCTTGCTGATTACACCTGCCCAAATTTTGCAGGTGCGTGATGTCATTCATTAGGCTGACGCAGGTCTTGCTAGGGTTTCCACTTCGGCCAGAAGACTTCCTTTCGCTTAACTGTACGTTGAATCTACTACGAGTAAAGACTCCACAGGTCTGTACTTAAATGAGTGTAATGCTGAACTCTCTTTTGCATTCTTGGCATAGTCGTCTGCATCTGAGACCCATCTGCAAACTCTGTGGTGGAGAAAAGGGACTGATTTTTGCCAGTATGACATGGCAACCATTTATGCCAACAGGAAAGGATATGCAATAGGATCAGACCAGACTATTGGGGAAAAAAAAAAAAAAATCACCTGTAGTAAGAGACCCTTGCACAGAGCTAGGATCATTTCCAAAGTGAGTCATTTTTTCCGTATTTGTTTATTATGTTCCAAACATGACAGGGGGAGTTTATGTTATATAAATTGCACTGGTTGTCGGAAATCAGTTTGCAGGTGAGTACTCAAGTACCAAAGCTTGTCTGCTCTTAAATTCTAGAGTGTGCCATGGAGAATTTTGGTAGAACATGAAGAATGACATTGCTGTGATATAATACGCATACCAGAAGGGATTTGCACTGAAATGCTGGTAACCACAAAGAGCAGAGAATTTTCCTCTCCAAATTCCATTGTGAGGGATGGTCCAGCATGGATTTCAAGGGAGAAGCGCCTGCTTGACATGATGCAAGCTGAGTTTTGCTTTTTGCCTTTGTGGCTGGAGATCAAATTAACACCTCTCTTGTCCTCAAGAAGTAGATATTACAAAAAAACCTGTGCAGTATAAAATTATCTCTTTTGCTTTGTTTACTTTTGGGTGAGTGCCAAAAGTAAAACTTTAAACGTTTAGTGCTTTAATGATCAGAAGAATCAATTCAGTTGAAATAGCATACTGTTTTAAGGCCCCGTTTTTAAATCTAACCTGTTTGGGCTAGAAGGGAACTAGCAAAGAAAACAACATCAGAGTCTTAATGTATTTGCAGACAAACACCTGCGTATTGCCACTGAGTAATTCAGCTACTTAGATATTCCTTGCTCTTCCGGTTCTGTATCTCCCTGTGATCTTTGGGACGATTCCTTGGAGATCAAGGAGTCAAGCGAACCAACACAAATATAAAAGTGTTGACAGCAGGGGAGAAATCTGCTTCTTTGCAATCTTAATCTTGGGTTTGTCCAGGTTTCAGCATTGTGCAAACAACTGAAGGACCGGGAGTATGACCAGTGGTTTGTTTTGTTGTTTTTTTTTTTTCCCCCTGAACATAATATTAATGTGAAAGTTGAAAACTGTATCTTAAACTAGCGTAGTCCTGTTGCAACTCTTATTTACTTCTTGCTGGTTGATTAGACTGTTTGTATTAGATTGACTCATAATACTAATTTTAATAATTAACCTGCTTGTTTCTGTTTCTTACTCATCCAATCAGTGATTGGAGTGTTTTTGCTTTGCAAAAGAACGTAGATGCTGTCAATAGAAATGGATTTTTAATTGTGTTCATCACCTTGACTTCACCAGAGAGGCTGATAGCCCTTAAACATTGGGGGAAGACAAATCATCATAGTCTTTTTTCAAAAGACAAAACAAAGAATCTGGTTTTCTTACAGAGGAATATGCAGAATATTTAATAAAATCTAAATAAATTGCATATTGATAGCAGCAGCAATGCATGAAGAAGAAGAGTTGTATAGATTAAAAGATATTTTTCAAAAGTAATATTTTCTAATGAAAAGTAATTGTATGTTATTCTGCAAGTCTCATGTTTAAAATCTGGTATGAATATTCAAGGTTCATTAATATGTTAAAATGATATGTATATAACAGTCTTACATCATATTTGTCGTTTCCTGCAATAGGAAAATAGCAGGCGTTTTCTTAATTAAGTAACATTTTGTTTGGAATACATTCTTATTCAAATTCATTTGTTTTCATTCTGTCATCAGTTAAAGAAGAGCTTGTAGAGATGAGTTGCAATACCTGTATGCCAAGATGATCAGGTCAAAATGCTGTGACTTGTAAAGTCTTTTTGTTATAAATATATTCCAGACAATGCCATCTATTTTATTCTCATCAGAATCAAATTATAGCAAAGACTTAGCTTTACCCAAGATCCTCTGTTCCCCAAGAGCCCTTCAGCATTACTTTTAACATTGCCTAAAAGTAGTAATGAATTTAAAAATACTGAAAGCAGAATTTAAGCTGACTACATTTAGTACCTTTTTCTTGTGTAGGTGACTCAGGTGCGCTCGTCTTTCTTTAAGTCGAGCGTTTCTGGAGGTTTTTCCACTTGCATGCTTTGCAAATGATGCCTTCCAGGATAAGGCCCATGCCATTGAAGGTTTGTCAGATTAGTAAAGAAAAAGCAAACTCTTATGTCAAAGCTGAAGCTGGAAAGGATGTAAAAAGATCACTAATGTATCTGCTATAAATAAGGCACATAGGAAAAAAGTTTTATTTACCAAAGGTCAGTGACTAGCCCATTCCTGTGTAATTTGGGGTGGGATATAGAATCGTAGAATCATTTGGTGAGGAAAGACCTTTAAGATCATCAAGTCCAACTGTACCTGTCCACTACTAAACCATGTCTCTAAGTACCTCGTCTACCAATCTTTTAAATACCTCCAGGGATGGTGATTTTACCATTTCCCTGGGCAGCCTGTTCCAGTGCCTGATAATCCTTTCAGTGAAGAAATTTTTCCTAATATCTAATCTAAACCTCCCCTGGTGCAACTTGACACCATTTCCTCTCATCCTATCACTGCTTACTTGGGAGGTTGGTTACTCCTGGTTGTCCTGGACGTGCCATGTGATGGCACTCAGGATGGTCTGCTCCATGACCTTCCCTGGCGCCAAGGTCAGTCTGACAGGCCTGCAGTTCCCTGGATCCTCCCTCCGGCCCTTCTTGTAAATGGGTGTCACATTTGCCAACCTCCACTCAAGTGGAACTTTCCCTGTCAGCCAGGACTGCTGATTGATGATGGAAAGGGGCTTCATGAGGACCTCTGCCAGCAACTTCAGTACCTTTGGGTGGACCCTGTCTGGCCCCATAGACTTCTGTATGCCTAATTGGTCAAGCAGGTCACTCACCATTTCCTCCTGGATCATAGGAGCTTTGTTCTGCTCCCTGTCCCTGTCTTCTGGCTCAGTGGGTTGGGTACCCAGAGAACAGCTGACCTTACTATTAAAGACTGAGGCAGAGAAGGCATTAAGTACCTCAGCCTTATCCTCATCCTTTGTCACTATGGTTCCTCCTGCATCCAGTGAAGAATGGGGATTTTCTTTGGCTCTCCTTTTGTTGTTAATATATTTATAGAAACATTTTTTAGTATCTTTCACAGATTTGGCCAGTTTAAGTTCTAGTTTAGCCCTTCTAATTTTCTCTCTACATGACCTCGCTTCATCCTTGTAGTCCTCCTGAGATGCCTGCCCCTTCTTCCAAAGCTCATGGACTTTCTTCTTTCTTTTGAGATCCAGCCAAAGCTCTCTGTTCAGCCAGGTTGGTTTTCTTCACCGCCGACTCATCTTTCGGCACATGGGGATGGCCTGCTTTTGCACCTCCAGGATTTACTGCTTGAAGAGCATCCAGCCTACTTGGGCTCCTTTGCCCTTTAGGACCGTCTCCCAAGGGACCCTGTCAACCAGCCTTCTAAACAGTCCAAAGTCTGCCCTCTGGAAGTCCAAGGTGGCAGTTCTGCTGACTGCCCTCCTTACTTCTCCAAGAATTGAGAGTTCTATCATTTCACGATTGCTATGCCCGAGGCATCATCCAACAATCACGTCATCCACAAGGCCTTCTCTGTTTGCAAACAGGTCCAGTGGGGCGCCCTCCCTAGTTGGCTCACTCACCAGCTGTGTCAGGAAGTTATCTTCCACACACTCCAGGAACCTCCTAGATGGTTTTCTCTCTGCTGTATTGTATTTCCAGCAGACATCTGGTCTGTTGAAGTCCCCCACAAGAACAAGGGCTAGCAATCATGAGACTTCTCCCAGCTGCTTGTAGAGTATTTCATCCATCTCTTCTTCCTGGCTGGGCGGTCTATAACAGAATTCCACCATGATATCTGCCTTGTTGGCCTTTCCCCTGATTTTTACCCATAAACACTCAATCCTATCATCACCATTGAGCTCAAGGCAATCAAAACACTCATGTACAAATTGATATGAATGCTTCCCACCAAGTTTCATTTTTCTGTTGCCTTTGTATTTTATTTTCGGTTGTGAATTACAATATATTGTGGAAATCCCTGTTTTACTGTCCCCTCAAATCTTTCGAAGGGGTCTAAAACTGACCACTTAAAATCAGTTGCATTCGTGAACCGTGGACTAAAATAAGTGATTTGATTATTCAATTGTGAATAATTTAAAGGAATTTGGGGGAGGGTTGAGACTTTAAATAAAACTGTACACAGTAGAAAACTGGTTTTCACTGACTTCACTTCGCAAAACCGAGAGACGTGTGTCAGAGGAGGAAATATTATTCTTGAAAAACAACCTGGCTTTTCTTTTTCCTGCCCCCATGAAAAATCCATTTGCTTCTAACAAACACAGATGATAACCTAAGGTTTGGCAAAATTGCTTCATCTGGTCTAGAGGAGATGGCTACTGTCTCACGTGGTTGCCAACTGAAACAATGTGCAGCCCATGAGAGGAGGAGCAGAGAACGTGGAAGCCCCACCAGGGAGGGTAAGTGACTTGTTTGTGTCTCTGGAAGAAACTGGAGAGATTCGTGCTACAGAAAACTTTCTTGTTGGAGACTTAGAGGCTGTGTCTGAAGATAAAACAAATGTGAAAGAGGTTATGAAGCAAACAGATGAAACTGGCAGTAGCATGTTTCCAGGATGAGGTGGTGTTTCCCAAACGTTGTGAAGGTGCTCGAGAAAAAAGGTGAATTACTAATGATGAAAACCATTGGCTGAAACAGTTTTGGTGTGTAAGGTGGCAGATATAACGTCATTAGCTTGAAACAGCTTGGGAAAGCTGAGGACCTCAAGCCTGCCAGCTTTGTATGTTCTGAGTAAGTTATTAAAAAGCATAATAAAAAATAAAACTTCTAACACCTGCATAAATATAGCTAGCGCCAGGTTCGGAGCATGCAAAAGCCAGGCTTTCTATGCAGTGGGTACTAGGCTTATGAAATTTGTTGCCAAACGGTATTGCAGATGCTTATGGTTTAAAGAGAGGCAGGATAAGTTCATGGACAATAAAGCCACTGAGGATTATTTAGAAACTACAGCCAACTAAGGAATTCCCTGAGCTGAAAGCATATGGAGTATTAGGAAGAATAACCGTATTTGGGAATATTGTACTTGATTATCCTGTTCTCTTAGTTTTTCTTGGTCATCTTTTTATGACATCTGTTAAAAGGAGGATCTTGGGCTAGGTGAATCTTTGCTTTGAAACAGTAGTACAGTTCTCGTGGTCTTTTCTTCCAGAACACCATCTGCCACGTATGAAGGGCTGGTTACAAAAATAAACCAGCAAATGGCAGAAAACGCAGCCTATTAGAAAAATCCCGTGGCGGTATGCGGGAAGAGGTCAATAGACCAGGCACGTATCCATCATGTTGTCTCACTGTACTCCTCTCTTTCTCTCTGCAGAACAAGGCTGAGTTACCAACGAGAGGGCAAAGAAATGCTCGAGGGAAGATTAGGGCAGGGCCTCTGAGTTGGCACTCAACTGGAGGGTTGAAAGGAGTTACACAGTCTGTTTCTTATCCCATGCTCTGGGTTACGGTACAAAAGGCATGGGTGGGAACGTCTGGAGGGGAGTGGGAGGTCAAATAATAGTATTTGGTTTTGTTTACTGACTTGCATTCCTTGCTCCTGATTACCTATCATTAGCCCCTGAGTTTGTGCATCGCTGCTCTCTGTGCCCTGTGAGCAGCACTGGCTCGTTCCTTGGGGTTGGGGCTACTCTCCGCTCGGTTCCCAGGCTGGTGTATGGAAAGGGGAGGAACAAGTGCTTCTCCTGAGGGCAGGACCTTTCAGATCTTGTTTCGCTGCTTCCGTACGAAGTGGCAGGCTGTCTTTTTTTGCTGAGATTAGCGGGCTCGAGCTTGTCAGCAGGAGCGCTCGTTTCCTGGAAGCAGGACGTGGAAAAGGCAATTGCAGGGGGCGGGATAAAACATGATCCATTAAGAAGTTGTATGTAAAAAGCAAAGTGGACTTCAAACTCTCTCTGAGCCTCCATGTTACTGCAAAATAAGCCTTCCTGAGAAGTATCAAGCATGCTTCCCAAATCATCCTTTTGGGAGTAAATGGCACACGTGGCCTCATTTTTACTTCAGTTAGTTGCCTCATGATACTGCCCCTCTGTAGTGGGCCTGAATTTCTTGAACCAGACAAGGTATTGATTTCCTTTCCTATCGTCTTGCAAGAAGAGGATGTATTTTGGATCCTTCTATTTTTCAGTTCCTGAGGCTGTAAGTGTTGCATGGAACTGGAAGCGTGGAGGTCTTTAACTTCCATTTGTCCAGCCAGTGGAGTATTGAAATAGCACCATTAGGAAAAATCCTATTCAACATTCCACATTAGAAGTATTGAGTTTATATGACTTTGTGAATTCTTAGGTCATATTCCATTCGAATTTCTATGGAACCCACGCAGAAATCGATACTTCGTTGGACGGGCACAGCACAGTGTGATCCGGTCCTCACATCAGAGAAAAGCGTGTCTCACTAAGCAGGATGGGGGGAGAGGGCGGGCAGTAGGCTGCAGATTGCACGGGGGTCTTCACCGCATTGAATTATGTGAACAAGCCGGCGGGCCTTCTGTTCGGGGCTGCTGCGGCATGGAGGCATCGTACCGTGGTCCAGCGGCACTTGCCCCAAATGAAAATGTCACCTGCTTTGTCAGTAGGTGCTGTCACAGGGTTCTCTCCTCTTGGTGGAGGAGCAGGCAACACTATGGCATTTAGGAGGCCGTGGTTCTTTTAACTGTCAGCATTAACTTTGGGTGGGGCTTTTTCCACAACAATTTTTGGCAGCCTGTTGGGACCATGAAGTTGTTTAGACCTCTAGTTAGTGACGGAGGAAGCAGCGGCATTCAGTCTGCCGCAGGCAATTAAGTATTTTCTTTTCAGGATTGGAAAGGCATGGTTGCTTTAGAAAGAAATATCAGAGGACAAATGTGATTGCCAGTGAAGCCTAGTAACAGTTGTAATATTTAAGATAGATATATGCTTGGACAATGACTTGTGTATTGCAATCATTTAAGAATTTGTGATGGTTTGTGGGGATGGGTTATAAGCAGGGTTGTAATATTTTATGGTTTTGATTACAACTGATAGCGCTGAAGCCAACAACAAAAAATAGTGCGATGGAAAAACAAGTAATTAGGGTCTTAAAACAAAACCCAAAGCCAAACCCAACCCTCTCTAGAGGCAATATTGTTAACAATTTTTGTATTGTTACAGAGTGTAGATTCAGTTTTTAGTCCATAATAAAATATACTGAAATAGACTTCCTAGAATTGTGTCTGTGAATAATCATCCTCAGTGCATGTGGAAGTATGGGGGAATATCTGTTTGTAAAAATTGCTCATTCTCTGGCAATCAGTGTTTACTCATTTTCATTAGGGAGAATCTAAGATTGACTGGCATATTTTCCATATCATATGTTGAAGTTTAGAAAAATCTTAACTGTTTATGCACGTAACACTTTTTAATTTCTGTCTGTCTAATTTCTGAACTTTGCTTGTGATAATCCTGAGATTTCCCTAACAAAGTTTCCACTGAATGTGACAGGACTTGGCTAATAAACGACTCTTAAATATCGAGCCAGTTGAAGTTAATTTATTACCTGTAGCCGCCTGAGTTGCGATTCCCCAGCTAGTTTTATGCATGTACGTTATAATAAGAACAGAATACTTCTCAAATAACTTTGTAAATATTTTTAAATAGCCTTTTACCACTGTTGGGGGCATAATTTCTGGAATATACCCTTCATTGCATCTGGGATCCCAGGTGTGGATGAAGGGACGAGTACCTGCCTTGGAGCAGGAAGGTTTACCTCTCCATGTCAAAGGAGAAAGAAAAGACACAAATTAAAAAAAAAAAAAAATGTACGCAGCAGGCGGTTTCCTAGGAAGGCTGCTGTGATAAAGATGTTTGCGCCAGTTCTTCGAAATTATATTCACTTTTGAATTGCCTGGTTTGTGATAGGATCCTTATTTGTTTAAGCAACCCAAAGAAACTGGAGTAAAAGGCCTTTGCTGTATTTTCATCTAAATCCCTCAGATAAATGAAAAAGATACATGATTTTGGCCCATGAAATTTATTTTTTTTCTTCTGGAAAGGACTTTGGGAAGTGAGCCGAGCTAGATTTGCACCTGAGCATCTCTGCTCAGCCTGAGGTAATCACCACAGCAGGTTTTTCATTGACAGCAAGGATGGGGCAGCATGATAGTATTAAGGGAAATGGTCGTTAACCTTCTAGTCCTTTCAGAGGCAGTAGTTTTGAAATTCATAGCCTTTAAAGTCACACTTTTTGAGAGTCAACATATCAGCCCAGAATTCATCCAGCTAATGCTTCCTATTGTTTATGGGTTTATTTGGGAAGTACCACGTTTAGTTAGTGCTTTGCTTTTGCTTCCCAGTTGTTTAACCTTTGTTTCAAACCAGTGGTGTTGTTTCCTGGCTGTCTTGTGCTTGTTAAATGGGCAATGATGAAGTGCTTTAAGTGCTCCAAAGGTTTCCCCTTTTAATTATGTAAAACAACAACAGTAACAAAAAAAAAAAGCTACTGCTGAGCTTTTAAAGCTTTTTTCTAGCACTCGGGGCAAGCTCGGTCCGTGTGCTGTAGGTATGACGTTGTGCGTTTGGGTGCAGGAATAGCTGAAGACTGGGTGGACCTTTTGCTTGGATTTTTGTTCATGGCTCATTCCTCATGATGGCTCATCGTAGCTCTGAGCATGTTGGTGTTTCAGTGGCAAGGATGCTTGAGATTGCCATGTTTTTGCTACGTAAAATTAATAAAAACAAGAAGGAGAAAACAGGATGAAGAAGTGAGTTTGCCAGTAATTTGTCTTTTTACTTTTGAGATGTTCTGGTCACCTTTTCCATG
>VZTL01052668.1:0-14584 GCA_013400535.1 Scopus umbretta | reverse complement strand
AGCACGCAACCCATATTAACGGAACAAGTTACCGTTAGAGAGTAGAGCTGAGGAAGGACCGAACTCTGATAAAAGAATTACTCGGGGCTGCAAAATCCTGCACGGAGCAAACATGCCCAACGCTGTGTAAAAATGGCTTCTTGTATTCTCCATCGTGTCGCGGTTAATCGGTGAGAGTTGATAGTGCCATGGAAAGTAGGAGTTGGCGCACGCTGTTCTGTGACTAGCCCGTCAGGGACTTGAAAGCCGTGCGGAAAGCGGTGGCACATGTTGTGAGATACCGAGTTTTTCTCTGTTTGTGTAAGCTGTTGCCATGCCGTCTCATTTTTCTCACAAGTGGTGTTTTGAAAGCATCATGTTTCGTGAAAAGTATCTAAACAATTTTATTTCTGGATGGCTTATTTAAGGGAAAAATATCTTTATTGTACCCATTGTAGAAAAAAAAGAGATGATGTATGCCCACCTGCTGAAAATAAAACTCTGCTTTGGTGGATGTGAACTGGGCCTCCTGAGGACTTTCCTTTCAAGATAGACTGCCTCTCCCATAATCGCAATCCATAAGCTCCTCTTACTAAGAGCTGCTCGTGTTTTCCTTCAGAAGAGCCGCTGGGCTCTTGGCTACCCAGGCTCTACTGACATCCACAAACCAGATCTGCTGTGGCGTTTGGAGGTAGTCTAGAGCGGCTGAGGATACCGTATTCCTACCTGGAGCTAAACCGCACATGCTGTTTTCTGCAGAGTTTGATCTGCACTATTAAGTGCTCAGTACTTTCTTTACCTTCATATTTAAGAACTGTTAGATGGACTTACTTTTCAAATATGATTGCTCAGTCTCTGTTTTCCAGGTGACGTGTTACGATGTTGAATTTCTGGTTTAAACATCACTTATAATCTTAACCGCACACAGTTACAGAGCCTAACTTCACCCCGAGGAGTTCCTGTAGAGCAGGTGGCAGGATACTGGCAGCTGAATTTATGTCGTAAAGCCTCCAGTTGAGTCGTTAATTCAGGTTTCCACTGTCTCCTTCTGTGGTTAGAAACTAGATGTTGCCATCGGTATTCCTTCATGAAAATACAGGATGAAAAATCAGATGAATGGTCCTAAGTAAAAAAAACCTCGGGGCTTTAATCTAAATGTTAGTTTTCAGTTAATGGTAGAAAAGGATTGTTGTTTGACCTGCTACAGCTGAAATGCAATTGCGATATAGGATTTTGTTGTTTTATTTGTCGTTAATCGCATAAACAAGTGGAAGAAAGGATGGGGAGAGTAAAGTTAATTTGAGAAGAGATAACTCTTCTGAGACAATCTTAAATCTTGCTGAACCAGGGAGGTTAAAATAGTACTCACTGAGCACTAAATTTAACTTTTTCCGTATTTATTTCCTGTAGGCTGATTAAATCGTCTCGTCTCCAGGGAGCAAGTTTTTTTCACATTGTGATAATGATTGGTATTCAATATCCAATTTAGGTTGTTTGTTTAATAATTCAATACTCATGATGAATCTTGGTAAATGGAACCTTTTGCATATACATCTGAGCTGTAGTTGAAAAATGGCTTAATCTCTAATCTTAACAGTACATAAAGACATTTATATCTTACGTACTTCTGTTTTTCAGAAATAGTATGATTCTGCAACGCAGGTTTGTTTACAGTTTCATAATTATATTGCCAAAGTTTATGAGACGCTGAGGGACAAACTTTACATGATCTATATGGTGACCAGTAAAATGTTCTTAAGCGCTTTGTTTTGGAGAGGAAAAAATTACCATAATGCATGTGAAAAGATAATGGCTATTGTTCAATCAAGATACTTTCTGGTCTCATGTGCCCTTTTAACTCCCAAGCTATCAGATAAGGTCTTCTAGTTAGCAGCTACATTCCCTCTCCAGAGAAAGCCCTGATAAATTAATTTGAATCTGAATTTTTCTTGACTACCCAGGGGTGTGTTGTAGGTATCTTTCAGGAAGGATGACTCTGAAAGATGGAAAGCAGTTGGCAAGTTGCAGGCGATATTTATTGGGGAAATAAAAAAAAGGGTTATTTTCTCAAACGTGAATGTTGCTTGGATGAAGCCTGCTTTAGGCATTTACATCTAATAGCTGCTTCTTTACATATTTGCCTTCTTTCTAACTTAAGTCACTTTAATCCGGTTACTGGAAACCGTATGTGCTGAAACTGAAAGGCAAAATGTCACAGCGCAGTGGAAAGCTGGATAGCAAACGGCAAGAGGGCAGCTTGACAGAGAAAAGCAGATGGAGCAGAAGGGTGTAGAAAAGCAAACTGGTTAGACAGCATAGACCTGTTGGGGGGAGAAAGCAGCTGAGGGAGGAACTGAAGAAGTACCTGGTGGAGGACATGGTTATGAGAGAAAATGTCACGCATGGAGCCTTGGAAAGAGAGGAGAAATGTAGGGATGAGGAGGAAACCGTGAGTGGGACTTGAGAGGCATGAGTGCCGAGACAGGATGGCTTTCCTCTGAAAGAACATCTTGGAGACAAATAGTGCTTGTTGGCCCTGATAACAGCGTCTCGTTCAGGCTCAAGATTATTTCTTTGCTCAGGAGCAGCAGTTTCCAAAGGGTTGCTTTCAATTAAATGCTACAGATTGTGGTATTTTGGGTGCAACTGTCTTTATTTAAACATATGTGCAGTCATGGAAGGATGAAATGGTCGTTATCAGCCAATCCCTTGCAGGAGTCTCAGGCCATATAGAAGTAATGAGCAATGTGAAACTACAGCTGCTGACTTTTAAGTTCGTACAAGCTGACTTAAACTTGTGTTTGTGGATGAAAACCTGGTCTGAATTAGTGTCTGGTGCATTTCCACCCGTGACGGTATCCACTGAGTGCTCGGGTTCTCCTGCTGTACCTGCTGTGCATTTCTGCTAAGGGCTCACTTAATTTCTAACTGCGGATCTCTGCTTAAGTGCGTTACTGTGGGTGAAAACTCGGACTTTTCAGCTGTGTTGTTTGACTGTATTGTGCCAAAGCGAAAATGCTGACATGCTCCCAAACTGCAGTAACCTCTTACTCTTCAAGATTTTGAAAATTGATAACGGCTGTCCCTTATTCTCCTCCAGAGTGCAGATTTCCAGCTCTGAATATGCATGATGTGAATGCTCTAAAGCTTATAGGTCAAATGCTCTTTCTGAATCTAAAGAAGGATGCTCACAAAAGCTAACTCGATCCATCGTACAGTCGGTGGAAAAAGGGAGGTTGCTCCACAGGAAGGGAAGTTCAGTGGCTACATGCACTGCCTGCTCCAGCTTGCTTTCTAGAAGGACCGTTGACTACACAGGGAAGCAAGGAGAGCAGTACATTATGCTAAAACGATTATTTGCGAACACCCTTTGAAATATAATAGTCCAAACACTGTCATTTACGAATTCCCAATTTGCTTTCCACTCATGTGGCTTCAGCAGCATTAGCTAAAGTTGGCTGGTTTAGCAAACATTTTTTGTCATTACGTATATTTGCTATTGCATTCTTCAAGTGTAAATCATGGAGAAGTAAAAGCATTAAGCGGTTGAATAGTAATAAAAATATCTCAACTCCATGTTCTAGAGATGATATATGTACAGCCATTTGCAAAAAGAGAATAAAATGGAAGAAAGAAGAAAGGAATATCAGTTGGGAAAAATCTTATGTGTTCCTGGCAGTTTTTAAAGCTGCTATAAGTTCTAGTAGTTTCTTCTTCAACAAAAGAAACTAATGTTTTTTCAGTTTAATGAATTTAATAAGTAGGTGATACTACACAGAATTTTTAGTAACAGCTTTTTTTTTTTCAACTGCAGCTGAGTAAATGCTCAAAGCATTTGTTGCTTAACAAAATAGAAGCTGATAATTTAGCTTTTAAAAATATTCCTTTGGGATGTAGAGAGTTTTCTTATAGTTTCTAGTCTTTCAGAAGATGTCCCGTGAATAAACAACATTTTGCATCTTTTCGCACGGACTTTGTTCCTCCTGATGAGCTTTTTAAATGATGTGTTATGGTGGAATGCATGCTCCTTTTTCACTGTTTTTTTTTTTAAAAAGAATGCTTTCACATGTGAGTACGGTGCTGTTCATAAATGGTCGTCGTCCACGATTAAATAGATGTTGTGAATAGAAGATTCTTAATGCCTTCACCAAGCATCTTAATTAATATTGGTAAAACCTGGTTTATACCTTAGAAAATAATGCAGGATTCAGTTCCAGCTTGTTGGCTCTTTATCAACCCCGCTTAAAGCTGCTGGCTGTCAGGGTCTTATGCCTCCCATGCCTGTACTCAGTGTTTACCTGTGGAATATGATTTTGATGACAAATTAATGAAAGTTCATGTATGGAATAATAATTTTGTACCATGGCAACGGTATCAAAACATTACTGCTCTTCCTGTACGCATTTTCTTTTACGGCCCAGAAAAATGGTTTGTGACTGGGGACTCTGAGAGACTTGTGAAAGTGGAGAACTGATTTTTGTTGTTTTTTTTTTCTTTCTTCGCTTGATCTATAGGTTCAGTGTAGGTCAAAAGTCCCAAGACAGAAAGTACGCCTGTATTAAAATTAACTAGAAGTCCCCCTAAATAAATAAGCACAACCCCCAAATAACCCAGCCTTGACTGAAAGGTACGTAGAACTTTTTTCTCCTCTTCTCGATAGTAGCTCTCCACTTCACTCTCGTAGCAGGTTAAATTGAGCCCATTGGGGTCATTGGGACGTTTCTTCCCTGTAAAGGCTGTAAAAAAACCTACTTTCCTCTAACGATAGACGCCATTTCTGAAAGCATAAAACCGCTCGTGCTCTGGAGCTGAAAGCGTAACTGGAAGCCTGGTTTCTAAAAGCGCCGTTCGGGGCAGATAGGCGTTTGCCGAGTCCCACGCCGGGCTGTCCCAGCAGATCTTTGCCGGCGTCGCTCGGCTGGGCCGGGCCGCTCCCGGACAGGGTGCTGGGTGCGGAGACCCGTGATAGTTAGCTGAGAGCATGAATAACTGGCTGGAGGGAGAAGGTCAAAGCACCTGATAACTGGGGCTTCTAGTACTTTCCAGCAGAAACCGCGAGAGGTATTAATTTTGACTGTCAAAACAGGCTAAAGCAGCATTTAGGAGCTGAAGATTATTCGTTTAAATTATGAAAAGGCTAAAGTTAGAGTGATGGATGTTTCGAAGGATGCAAGAGGGGACTTAAGTTATATTTAAATATGAATCCACTGTGAAGCTGTCATAACATCCCTTACAGTAAAAAGTGAAATTGCTGAGCTGCAAGATTTGTTTTCTGACGCTATACTTAGGACATATCGAGTCTTCTGCTTCTACGGTATTTCTCAGATTAGGGAATTTAACCTTTTTAAGCCTGGCTGTTTAGTCAGTACTGATCCTCGTGGTGGTTGTGGCACAAGGGCTTTTCGTGCAGCTCTGAGTTTTGCCTGGGTCCCACGGGAGGTTTGTAGGTTGCATGAAAGGGGCTTGAACCTCCAAATGGACATCTTCTGGAATTATTGATTTTGAAGAACAGGAAATACAGGTTAAGTGCATTTATTTTTCTCAAGGGTCCTTGGGGTCCACCAATGGTTGAATTTATGAAAGGATGTTTTGCCCGCCGGAGGTAATGCATTTCAAATCTCGGCTTCAATGAGACGGCAGTGCTAGAGTATCTATTAATATCCTCTCTGTTGTAAAACTAACGTGGACTGTTTCATTTCTAGTTCAACGTTGTTTTTCTTCATTTTAAAGAACTATCGTAGGTGCTTCAAACAAATACAGTTCTGTTCTTTTCAAGATTAGTTTGGGAATTGTAATGGCGGAACATGCAACGTGATGTCATCAGTAGCAGTTGACTTCATCCTGCTGTGTGAGATGCAGTTAGTGTGGGCCTTGATGGAAGTTTTTTTCAGTTTGTTACAGGAGAGGTCCCCATGATTATGACAGTGTTACCAGCCTGCTGAGATGATCCCCCACTAACACGTGCAACTGATTTTTGTGTTGTTTCTTGTAGGACCTGTTGCAGCTTTTATAGCTGTGATTCTTTTAAAAAGTGTCTCACAGATACATGCGAAGAGGTGTACTTGAAATTTGTAATGCGAATTGAAAATAGATACATCGGTGTATCTTCTGGGGGACAAAGAATGAGACATGGTTTTTGGCAAGTCTTTTTTGGTCACAAACTTGCCTTTATTTGCTTCCTTGTGATTAATGTTTCTTGTTTGGTTTTTGGGTTTCTTTCAGGTTTTCTGGATTTGGGGATTTTTTTGTTGTCTTGTTTTGTTTTGTTTTGTTTTTCTTCTGGCTCTCTCTTTGTATTCTGTTTTCTAATTGTTGATCTTGCAGAGGAAAAGAAAAAAATTATCATGAATGGAGCAGGCAAACAAACCATCAGCTAGTAAGGAGTTACTGCTAACAGATCCATGCTTCTGGAATATTTAAATTCCTTCCCCATTTTGTTCAGTGGAGGCTTTATTAGTGCTTCAAAAGACAACCTTCAGGATTTGCAAGGTACTTCTCTGCAGGTTTCCCCATCTTCTAAGAGAAGTAAAGTCTAGGAAAAACTTGGAAAAGGATTGGATAAAATACCATTTTCATTGTTTATGATAAAGCATTGGGAGTGGGTAAGGATACATGAGGACATCTTATCTAAGTCTAGAACTTGTAAGAGCTTTCATTGAGGTGTATTGTCCTAGTAGATACACTTGATCCCATTAATATTACAGCCTTTTAAATGCTCAAAGCCGGGTATTCTTGAACAAAGGTTGTGAATAAGTGACTTGCAGGATTCTCCACCCTGGGAGTTTTTGTCTTGTTATCCTTGATTAGATAGTCCCTTCAGGAGATCACTGTGGACTCAGATACAGGCATGGTGTGTTTGCTCATCTGGGTGCTACTGCTTTCTGCAGTTCTTTACAAACTAAAGGAATTTTTAAAGACTTGATGGCTACAGATACCTTGGCACAGAAGGAGACCTTGTGAAAAGCATGTGTGTGGTCTTGCAACAAAGTGGTCATCTTTTAAAAGACATGACATACTTCTCTAAGAAAATACATGGTCTGTCGTTTGGTGAGGTTTATATCGTTTACCTTTACCGTGTTGCTGTGCAGATTCCAGGATGCTAAGCACTGCTGTGGTAATCCCCCCTCTGCCTCGCTTCCATTATTAAAAGATTGGTGAAAACAATTAGTTTAAAACTTGTCCTGGATTTCACAAGTTTCGTTTTTGGAGAAGGATTACAATTTTTGTCTGTGGCAAGCCAGAATTTCTCTTTTCCACCGTGCACGTTACAAAATACAAAGCTGGCCGATGGGTGAGTTCAGCAAAAATAAAACCATTTGTTCCAGTATTTTTAGACTTTTAAGTGCCAGTATCTGTCTTACTAGCACCAATCCTTGCTTTACGGCAGTTGGTTTTCCACATTCTGCAGTGACCACAATGGCTTCCAGTAAGAGTCACCAGCAGACTCCTACCCCTTTCTTGTACAGATCAGATGGCTTTGCAGTGTTAGTAGAATGTAAACTAGCAGTTTAAATGAGATTACTGGGATTAGTCATCTGGATGGAGAAGATTTAAAGTGGCCTTGATTGAGGTCCTTACAATTACGAAGTAGGCAGAAAAGCCATTATGGTCAAAGAGGAAAAATGATTAAAAGAAATTAAGATGCAAGGAAAGAATGGATTTGTTTTATGTTTTGTGTATTTCAAAAGAACTAAAGGTGTGATATTACCTTGTATTCTTCTGATCAGCATAGAAGTTTCCTTGTGGCAAGAGAGAAGAGAAGCATACCATGAAATAATTACTTTTTAAAAAGGGAATTTCATAACACTAGGAAATATTTTTGCTGTGGAAATCAAGTGGAGGAAAACAGGCATACTCACTCTCTTCAAATATTTTTATATAAGTGTCTGTGTAACAGACTTGTTATTGAGACTTTCATCTCAGTATTTTTGTGTGAAATACAGGATTTCGATTAGCCACTTATGCTTTTTATTTTGTTTTTCAGGGATCCATTCGCCTGGTGTTATTTTTCAGTTTGGTTTCCATCAGTGTTTTTCTACACCGGAAATGTTTATCTCCATATTTTCCCATGGTTTCTCCTTTCTTAGTGTGGACTACTAGAGAGACATGGCAAGAAAAGAGTGTGGCTCCTAGCCTAGTTTTCTCTCCATGTGCATGGACAGTGCTCCTATGCTTGAATTATTAGCTTCTTTCTTTTGGTGGGAAAGAGAGAATTAAGCCCTCCCGGGTGGTGCTTGTTCTGCTTTTCCATCGCTGTGTGCAGCAAGCATTTGACCAAGAGACTGGGGGGGGTGGGTACAGCTTAAGACCCAGTGGAGCTACACAGGCCCTGTGTAATCAAGGCTTTGCAATGCTGAAGTAATAAACTCTTCCCCCCAGTTTCACACCTTGGAAGTAGCCCGCGCCGAGTTTTATTGTTGGCTGGTGGCTTGCAGTTTCTACCTCCTCAGTCTGATAGCTGTTGTCTAAGGAATATGAGAATTTGTCATTCTTTTCAGTCATTTCCTCTCCCCCACGTGCAGCATCAAATTGTTGCCACCCAGTATTCTTGTGCTACCATGCGTAGCTTTTCTCCTTTGTTCTGGTGTAAGAAGTAAGGGGGTTTTTTCAGTTGTAATTTTCAGTAATTAAACTGATTAGAATTAAACTAGTGGGGAAACTGCCTTTGATACACAGGCAATACAGAGGAGGTAAAACTCATCTAACTAGGTTCCTTTCCAGCCTTTAGGCTTTTAATAGCTAAGTTAATTTCCTAGAGGAATATGGGCTGATTGAAGGAAAAACTATAATCATTAATTGCAGTAGATTTAATTTGTTTGAAGTATAAAGCAAAGACTGCCTGAGACTTCGGGGGAAGAAAAGAGCCGTGCTCCTGCGCAGTCATTTCTTCCAGCCAGAGTAGTATGTTTTTTGCTGCCTGTAACAAATTCTGGTAAAATTTTTGGACTGTTTGTGGCTTTTATACATGTGGGTAGGGTATGTGTAGATCTTGTGGTCTTAGATCACAAGATTATCAGAAATAAATTAATAGGGCATCTCTTCCTGCAAATCATGACCGTAAACTTACGCTGTGTATTAAGTAGTGCCAGTTTTGTGTTGTAATCTATCTACCTGATGCTTCAGGGACATGAGATCTTCTCTAGCTATCCACTGAACCGTTTCTGAGCTAATGTGGTTATAGAATATGAGATTGCTGTAGTTGCTTTCCAAGAGAAAACAGAATTTTCCATATTAAATAAAATGTTTTTTTTTTAATTGTCATTTAATTTCTTTCTCACTGATGATTAGAGCATGTGACTGGTGTTTTGGGGCCGCTCTCTATTAGTTGCCTCTAGAGACGTAATTTTATAGAGAGCTTTAAAAGATTAATCATCTTTTTCTTTTCTGAGCAGCTATGAAAACATGCTTTACCTGCCTTACAGATGTGCTTATATATAGCGTGAGATGCCTGTAATATCCTTTGGCATTACTGGTCTCTTTATTCATATAAGCAACATTTGTACTTTACCTAATTCTGTCTTTGTTTTCTCAATGCATTTTTCAGGAGTACTCAGCTGACTCATAAATCATGCTAGTAGTGTTAGAATAATGAAATGAAGTGTTTGCTATGCACAAATTAGATGATAGTATCCCTGTTTGTGTTTCCTAGATGTGGAACAGATCACTCTGAGTTACGTACTAATCCTGAATGCAAAAGGTCTATATGAATGTTTGGAGCTTCTTAAGATTTTGAATGTTCCTGATATAAAGTATAGAAGGAATGGTAACTCATTAAACTACCAACTTACTGATAACATGTTTTCAGAAAGTTGCTCTAGATAGGCTGTATACATTGCTGCATTTGGGAGAAAAATGACTAACCTTGGACTGCACACGTTCATCCTAGTGTGGTTTTTGTGCTGTGTGTATTTGTCTACCTTTTTGCCTTTTGGAAAGACAGGTAAAGCCGAAAATACAGAAGTGCTTATTTGATCAACGCTTTAAAAATACTCAGTAATAGGAAAAAAAAGGAGCAGCTTATTTTTAAAGTGACTAATCAGCTTTCCCAAATTTATCTTTGGTCTCATTGTCTGTAGAAATTGTTTGTAGGATTTTTTTTTTTTTTTTTTGGCTTTGTTTCCTCTGTCTTAAGCTCTGATTAGTGAGCCGCTCTCCTTTTTATTGAGGCTTTTGGTGAGAATCCCTCCAACAATTAGGTGCTATGGTATACAAAAAAGCTCGCGATCGAGTTGTGGCCCAGGCAAAGGGTCAAACTTGTTTGCTTATTTGTTTTACCCAGTGGTACTACTCTTGAGTCAACCAGCAAACTGTTACTAGACACAACGAAAGAAAATGTTAGCAAAAATAGCAAGTACAAGCAGTTCTTGCGGTTTTAGGTAGTGGTTATAGCTGAAAGGATTTGTGGTGGAAGTGCTTGTGGTGATGATGGTAAATCAACCACAAGCATCTTTGCCACCAGAGGGTGAATTCACGTCATCCGTCTTGGGTTCCCAAAACACAGATGTCCTGCGCTGCCAGCTGCCAGTGCCTACATCCCATCATTGGCCATTTAGGGAAATCAGTCTTCCACGTGTGGTCTTCTGATCTGCATCCAGACGTCGTGGCTGCTCTAGAGAGCTCAAATACGCTGTCTAACTGGGAATAGCCCTACACGACAAGATAGCGCGAGCCCTGCTTGATATGGGCAGGTGACGTTTCCATCTCTAAATTTGACCAGTGGAATTAGCAGGAAGCAAAATGGGAAATTTTAGTGAGGAGGCTCTGGTGCGTACATGAGGAAGTTAGTGATTAGTTGTTGCAGCTTGACGACTTCTCTTTCTGCATGGCATTATCGGGGTGTGACCGTGCAGCCAGCCTACCCTCCTGTTGCGCTTCAGAGAAAATGAAAGATTCTTGTCCGGCCTAACCTCAGTGGATTTTTTTTTCATCAAAGCCTTAATACTGCTTCTGCCAGATATTATCTGCTTGAATGCACAATCTTATAACAACAGTGCCTATTTACTGCATTTTTTTGATAATAGCTTTAATCTCCTTCATCCTTAAGAAGTGCCTGTAATCTTAGTATTAAAGAGGTATCTTGAGAGCATAATAAAACTGACTCCTTGCTTTATTTCTCACGCGGCCGTGGGGTACCCACGGAGCAGGTAAGCAGCTGATACGCAGGCAAATAGAGTGCAGGGCGCTGTTTGGTAGGCAGGTAACTGAGCAGTACAGCTCCAACCTGATGACTACGGAGGTAAATCATGGACTGTGAGCATCTGCAGCTAGGAAAGATTAGAAACCCCCAACAACCTGACAGGAACAAAGAACTGTGCCACACAATCTGAAATCCTGTCATTGCCAGGGATTTCATTGGGCTCTTGGCTTTGTCATGCCTTTGAAAGTATCTACAGGCCTTCACATCATTTTGATTACTTGTGATCTCCCTTTACTTTAAAGATCCTGAAAAGAGTTTTTTAAGTTTTCAGGGCACGTGAAAATGGTGAGCTAACAGTAATTCTTTTTTTTTTTCCCCCCTGTATTTTTTCAAACTTTAGATTATGTTTCTCCATTTTAAGACATGTCATGGATTGTGTGTTCCAGAAAGAGTAAAATGGAGAGGATAATCGATCTCTCTCTGACTAAGCTGACTTACTTTTATCATAAAAGGGGCAATTTCTGATTTCTCTGCTAGAGTAAGTTGCTGGCTACACTTTATTCTTAATATCTTTTACGGTCTTCTCAAGATTTTTTTTTGTTTTTTTTTAAACTTATAGATGGTAACTTTGAAACAACCCGTTGAGATAAAGTATGGCTAGTACATTTAACAACAGTATACAAGAAAGATTTGGGACAGTATTCTTACGGTCAGTGTAAGATGTCCAGTCTCTATTTTATTGCAATGCATTATTCCCGGTTTGACTGAAATACCAAGGTTATTAAGTTCCACTTTCCCTTATAAACCGTCGTCATACAAATATTTAGCCCTATAGCAACAGTTTGGGCCTATGTTTGAAAGGAAAAAAAGTACAGTAAAATACATAACCAGATTCTCTGTTCCTTTTGTAATGTGGCTCACACTGACCACAGTGGGAGCTGCTTCTAATTTCAGGCTATATAAAGAAAGGATCATTAGAGAGGTTATCCAACACATTCATATGCAGAGCATGTTACATTCACCCAGTTGGATACATTTTAAAGTAGACTTTACTTCAGTGCTTTACTTGCAGGCTCTTCAAATCCTACATGTCTGCGCTAGTTGCTTGCAGGAGCTTGTAATTCATTGTCAAAATCTTCCTTCCAGGCTGCTCTTGCAAAAACAGTGCAATAACACCTTGCCTTCCTCGAACTTTGCGGCAAGATGTGCAAGTGAAGTCTTGTCTGCATAGCTGGAAAAAATTGCGAGGGCTGTTGTGGTTGGGCATGAGGTGTGCCTTCCCTCTCCCCCTGCCCCCCTTCTTTTTTCTTCTTCTTCTTTTTTTAAACTGAGTATTGTTCGTTGGTGTTAATACCCCAAGAAAAAAACAGTGGTGTGGGCACTTGCTACTTTGGCTCCAAAATACGCCCACGGAGCTGAGGCCTGCAGCTGTAGCCAGGACCGACCTTGCTTCGATTGCCTTCGAGTAAATCAGAAGCACCACGGGGTGTGCCGGCACCACAGGGTACCTCTTACTGCTGGTTACCCTATGGAAAAATGCACTCTGCTGCTGCCGGGGCAAGGCCCCAGGTAGCTTCTTTTCAGCTGTGGACTTTGATTTCATAACAAGTTAGGTTTTTTTGTTGTTTTGAAGCCTGCATGTTGAATATTAATGTTCCAAGACTGAAATACGTTAGGTTTTATCACCTTTTGATTTTCAGAGCGTAATTGTTGCTTTGTTAAAACTTTTTGCAATCAGACATTTTCCTTCTTGAAATCAAATATTATGCAATTGTTTCCTAGTGAAGGAAATTGAAATGAAATCTTGTGATTAGCTACACTGTAAGTACCATACCAATGGTTTTTGTTTGGTTTGGTTTTTTAAAAAAGAAGAAAAAACTCATAGCTTAGTGTTCTTGTGTACAGGTAGACTTTGGGAGGTTCAGGGCTCGCTGTAATTTCGCAAAGACAAAAGCAAAGAAAGCACAAAGAACTTTTAATTTTTTTCTGTATTCCAGATAACGTGTTCTAGTACCTTTGGGATACTGGAAAGATGCATGAACTATATAAATGTCACTGATTATTTTGAAATAATTGCTACCAAAACTGCTTTCCTAATTGTGCAGGTAGAACCTAGGACTACCTCTTACTCTGTTTTGCATAGGCTTTTAACTATTGATGATGACTCTACTTAAATGGATTAATTATATACTGCAGCACTTTGATTCCCTTTAATGTTACATTTACAAACCACACAAGTGGCCCAAATTATGAGATGAAGGATTGGCTGTAGTAGACCTGAATATTTTTTTCCTCATTATTCTGCCCTGGAATAAGTTCCTGTTGGCTTTACCTTTCAGCTTGGCTATATTCTAAAATACCTTGATGATCTAGAAGGCAACTTTAAGTGGTTGAGCAAACCACAAATTGACACACAAAATAGATGAAATCTTAATTCAGAGCTTTCCCTTTAGCATCTGGTAGCGTGTGTGACAATTTATCAACCTGTATTTTAGAATGAAATTATTCCTGCTTTGTGCCTTTCTCACGTTTGCCAGAAAGAATGAGAGGGGCGTGAAAAATGAGCCTGCCTTCCGCCAAGGGGTTTACGCAAAATATGACGATGGACGATTCTGTGCTTGCCAGCCAGTTTTAGCCTTTTCTAGCCCCTTCCTTTCAAACTGCAGCTTCTGATTCAACAAGTCTGTCGTCTTCTCCCTCCCAAGGATGAGATCAGCCTCATCAAACAGGTTCTTCTAACTGTCCTTCACAAGGCGCCGGCGGGAAACCTTTTCCTTTTGCATCGCTTTCTTTCCTTTGATTTGGAATAGACAGTTCTGTCTAGCTGAATATAATACCAGTGGATAGGTATGAAGGGTATGAATTTCATTGGTATGAATGTGTGAACTGCTGTTTCTGCAGGATGTCACCTGAAAATGTTCTGCGGAGCTGTGTTTGGGACTGAAGATCTCCCGATGAATACCGTTCTTAAAAACAAGTTCATCTGTTCTTTTGGATATTAAGTCGCACTTTTTGCTGTGTTTGACTGACTTCCCCACCAAGAACCAACTGAGGTGACTGGAGTCCTCAGGCTACTGTAAAGTTTAGGCTCCTTTTAAGGTTGGAGCCTAATCTTTAGGCCATATGGAAGTTTATACAGCAGCGTTCAGGAGTTACTCTAGGCCAAATGCTTTCTCTCATGTGATTTTCTCAGTATGTGTTAGACAACTTCAGTTTCTGTTAATTTTCTCTTACTCTACATTAAAGCAATGAACATACTTCACTGTAAGGTAAAAACCTGTCATTTTGCTCCTTCTACTTTGAAGGTATGCCTCGGATACTCTAAATTTTAAATGCCAGACTAATGGCTGTGTGCTTATTTCTATACTGTTGTCACAGTACACTGACACTGCTGCTGAATACTGCCTTGCCCGAGTTCAATGCCTACGTTGGTTTTGTGGTGTGCTTTTTTGGTTGGGTGGGTTTTTT
>VZTL01052663.1:9245-20205 GCA_013400535.1 Scopus umbretta | reverse complement strand
CCCGCCTACAACGAGCCTGTCTACGTCTCCTCAGTAACCCCCCACAGGTACAGGCAGGATGCTTCAGGTCCCCCTGAAGCCATTTATTTTCCAGGCTGAACAAGCCCTGGTTCCTCAGCTGCTTCTCCTTCAGAACTGATTTTTTTATGATCCATCCAACCACCACAACCTCGGACTCACTTATCAATTTCTGGTTTTGCGCAATGTCTCCATTTTTGCCTTTCTTCTGTCTGCCTTACAAACAATTTTATTTTGATTACATGGTCTCCATTATTATCTTTACTGAAAATCAAGGCAAGCAAGGATTTTAATTAATTTCTGCCTAATTCCCATAGCGGTCCACTACTTCTTTCTTTTTTTTTTTTTTTTTTTTTGTTATGCATATAGCTGGATAAACCATGCTTTTAATTTTAATTTTAATTCCTCGCAAACTTGACTTTTGGCAGTTCCTACTTTATTCATTACTGAGACAGAAAACATGGACTTCATTTCCTTTTTCCCTTCCTAATCTGTCCCTTTTCCACTGTCTGCTTAATCCTAGTATATTTTGAGAGAGCAATTAATCTGAAATTGCCTGTATATTTGTTCCTCTTGTAATGAAAGCAAGTCCCAGATTAAACCAAACCAGGTCAAACCAAATGAAACTCAAGTAAACATAACAACACTGAACTAAATTATGCCAAACTAAGCTAAACTAAAGAAGAGAAATGTATGCATGTCAACAACAGGGATACTGGATGTGACCCTAGCTGAAAAACACTGGTGCACCTCCAACTGGAAAATCTATACAGAATATGTTGCTAGACTGTCAGGATTATTATCTACTTGTTAACAGGGGTAGGAAAGAGATATCAACCAAAACACAAAGACGACAACTTATATATTTTTCAATGTTTGTATTTTTAAAAGACTTTTGTTATTCATTATTCAGTAGCTCAAACAGACGATCAAAAGTTAAGAAGTGTAACACACATGACTATTCTTCTGACTTGACTTTCAAATTTGTGGGAGGTATCTATTTGTTAGCAAACTCTCTAAACAAAGAATCATAGAGTAATATTACAATTTACTTTGGTTGTTTCTGATTAAATGGCCACTATCAGTTTAGAAGGCAGCATTTGCTGGGGAAGAACAAAATAGTTTATTCAGTGTAAAACCTCTGTATATTGGAATTTATTCTGGATCAGTTTGAAGTGTACATCAACCTGTGCATTTTAGTTCAGTCAGGAAAGCATTTCCTTTTCTGAAAAAAATTAGTGTCACATTGTTCTTTCTGGAAATATACGAAAATGCTTTTGTTGGAATAGATGGCAGCAAGAACAGGAAATACTGTAAATGGGAATTGAGGTTGTAAATAAAAGCATGAAGAAAGGTGGTTTCATTTGGAAAATATGTGACAGGAAAAGCAGTAAAGATATAGGATCTACAGGTAAGCAGACTCAAGCCTATGTGGTATGGTGGTTTGTTCACTTTTTTGATGCCCTATATAAGCTCAGAAACACTTCTGATTTTTGGTTTTAGAAATAAAAGGCTATGCCTACTGCTAATGACCCAGGCAAGAGTATGGTGTTGCTATGGCTTTAGCCAGAGGAAAGGTATTTAAAAAGATGAAAAAATATATATACCTCAACATGGGAAGGCAGCACAATGTTACAGGTCATCTATTTGCAAATTTGTGAGGTTCAAAGCCAAAAAGTCCAGTACCTTATTTAGATATCCTAGATTTGGAATGGTTTTTTTAATTATCTTCAAAGTTCTAAAGTCTGAAAAGCTGAGTAACATATATCATAGACAATGAACTTTCTGGGGAAAATCTGTTTGGTTATATGACTGGGCAATATTTAGCAATACAGAGTTCATAACAAGCAAAAAAGCTAATAATAAAAGGCAGTTTTGTGCTATTTCAGCAGTAGAATTTCCTGTCTATCTGTGAGGCTACAAAGGAAAAACTTTCCAGGCACTATTTACGTTTAAGTCCATCTGATAAATAAGTATTGAAAATAACTAGATGTTGTCCTGTTACACTGTGGTTTTTTTCTCAGTACTCCCAATGTTGTGATGCAGGCACCAGGGAGCCAGGTATGGATGCAGAAGTCTAGTACGAAATTTAAATGCAATAGTACAGAATAAAGATGAAGAAAGGAGGGAGTTAGAGGTTTGGGTAGCAAAAGATTAAGAGTCAGGGGAAAGGGCAAGAAACAGCATATATAATCAACAGCACATATTTTCTTGCAGAAATCCATAAAGCCAGAGAGTCTGTAATCCTAAACTTCAAGAACTATTAGCTAAATTCCCCTTTGGCTATCTGATAGCTGACCTACGCAGGGGTCAGTCTACGTAATAGCCTAGACTGATGAATGCAGGAAGGAAAGCTTATTTTGTACATCTGATGGTCTGAACTCTTTGGTGACTCTAAATGTGAATCAGCTTAAATCTCTGAAAGAGTTACTGATTGCTTAGTGTTTTGAGTATTCTTTTGCTTGTTTGTTTTCTGTATATGAACTAATGTACAACAATACACTGGGACTTCAAAGGTTTTTAAATTTGGCATACAGTAGGCAGGGAATCCCAGAAGCAAGATGCTCTGTGCAGGCTGACTTCAGCCATCTTGTGCATAAACATAGTGAAACAGTCTGTGGGAAACAAATGTGCCTACTTTTGAAAGCCAAATTTACATTGGAAATCTCAGGCAGTTATGAAGCATGAAGGAGAAAGTATAGAGTAGTGGTTTTAAAAAGTTGCCTAACCCTTTGTTGTTGGGAACTTTTGAGGGCATTCTTCTGCTGCTTGCACACATTTTTCATGCACATGTATAATTCTTTTTATAAAGAAGTCTAAGAGGAGGATGTTCCCTGGCAGCTACACGCTGATACCTTTTCCTTCTATTGATACTCCTACACTCATCAAATGGATAGTGTCCATATATCATTTTGAACAACAACAAATATGTGACTAATAAAATCCCAGGTTTCTTATCTTTTATCATGCTGAATGGGGATACAAGCAGCATGTGCCCTTCCCTGAGAATAAGTGCCATCACCAATATTACTAAATATAGATACCATCACTGCCTCCGGAGAGACTTTATTCTTTTTCCAAAGATTTTTTCTGTTTTGTTCTCTTTACACTTGCTCGCTGTAATTTAAAGCCCATATAAACTCAGTCTGGCTCCTGCTGGCTTTGGTTTTAAATGAACCTCTAAATTTTCAGTAACACAGGACAGGATAAGGGATATAGACCTCTCAATCACACTGCTTTGTTTACAATTTAATAACAAGGCATCACCTCTCCTAAATGAGGCCTTCTATTGTTAACAAAAATGGAATTCTAGGCTTTTATTTCAAGTCATCCAAATAGACTCCATGATATATTAAAAGAATGCAAGGGATACCACTGAAGTACAGAAATATGAAAATACGACTCTTAAGATTGTTTCTGCAACCTTGTCTCTTTGTATATGGATTATTCCTTCTTGTCTAGCATCATACTGGTAGCTCAGGAAGAAAGCCAAGGATGGAGTTTTCCCTTTGGCACAAAGCAGAGTGCTATTCACAGAAAAATGCTTTTTGTCCCATATCATCACTTCATATATTTCCATGGTTCACCATACTGTTCTTCTGATACACATCTTCTTCTACCCAACAGACTTTTTAGGTAGTCTATGCAGATCTCTATCTTTTGAATTGATGCTGTATGGTAGCACTACTATACTGAAAAGCTCTGTGAGCCAGCCAATAGATGAAATATGCCAGACCCTTTGCACTAATATAAATAACTGCTTGCAATGTGGGCTGAGAACCTCCAATCCTCAGAACTTCCAAATAATTTTCCTGTCCTTTGAAAGCATGACCTAGAGTTACTGACAGTGCAGACATATATCTAAACTTATTGCATCACAGTGAAAAACTGTTGTCATTGAATAAATTAGACTTCAGTCAGGCTAATTAGAAATTGGAGGGGTGGGGTATGTGCTATAGAGATCTGTGCAAGAAATGACCTCTAGAACTCCAACATCTGAAAAACTGAGATGATAATCAATATCATCAAGTGAAACAACACTCAGAGCTTCCTAATCTCAGAACTCAAAACTTCTAATCTATATAGAACTTGCTACAACCAACAGTCAGTGGTGGAGTCTGCACTAAAACATAGAGTCACTTTAATGTATTTCTTTATATGCAGTTTTTGCTGGACTAACAAAGCCTAACAAACTACTAGACCGCTCAACTTTTAACTCCTGCCAGAAATCTTAACTGCACTCTACTGTATATGGGACACAGCTGGGACCTGCAACCTATTTAGCACACGGTTTTAGAAATACACTTCCTTATAAAAGAGTTGGTAATAATAAAAATATTAAAATTATTATTTTCAGAGAGAAGTATTACCTTTTGGACAAAAGGTTGTTGTCTTGATGGACCTTTGTGTTGGAAGACACTGGAATTTGGCCTGGTTTAAGAATAACTTTCCAATACCCAGAAGCAATGGAATTTTGGAGGATAAATAATACTCAGATTTTTTTTTTTCTTACTGTATTAGTAGAACTTTTGTCTTGAAGTTCTTTTCACTAAAAGTAAGTCTGAAGCAGACAGCAAACATGAACTATATTATCTCTACCAGCTAAATTTTGGCAATACTAGATACAAACGAAAGCAAAGACTTATGATAGAAAAGGCAACGCAGAATTAAATATTGACACTCCTGTTATTACCATGATTTACAAACCAGCTAGTACTGTGACAGAAAACATATAAATAAGTTGTGTTCATGGTTCGACATCGCAATTAAGAATATAATTTATAAAAAAATGATACAATGTGGGGAGAAAATGAGCAGAGATACTTCAACCTTTGTTTCAGTGGCAGCTTTGTCCACTGGTTTGTGTTTTGTTCAAAAATCAGTTTGAGAATCAACCCCCCCTCCCCATTTACTCTTTTAGAAATTAAAAAGACATTCAGAATGAAGGTGGCTAAACTCTCCAATTCATTACTGAGTTTTAGTAGGATAGAGCTGTATTTTCAAACCAGAATAAGCCTGCATGCTATTTTCTGTCTTCTGTCAGATCTCTCTCTTGGCAAAGGAAAGATTTTTCTTACCAGTGCTTTTGGAGGGAAGGTCATAATTTTACAGATCTTGCTTTGGTAAGATACTGACCACTTCCTCAGAGGTAGAGATTGCCCTTGATTCCCTGAAAACTCCAAGCAGCTTGCAGCATTGGGCCCATAAATGGCATTTGAAAGTGTTTTTTATTGTTCCTTTACATTCATTGTATTAATTTATGTCCTGCCATTTGTGTGCAGCTCTTGTTTCAAGCATGCATTTTCAGTGCAGAAGATTCTATCAGCAGCAGCAGATGTGAAAGTAATGACAGGCTGAGAAGTGATCTGCAGGCTGATTTTGGAAAGTACTTTATTTGGCTCAGAACAAATTTGGTTGTTTAGAAGACCTGCATCATAATCATATTAATTTTCAACTTCTGGGAAAAGAGAAAAAACAGACCAAAACAAAACTTTTGCCTACAAACTGATTACAAGGCTAAACTAAACCCTCTAGGTCACTGTAATATAAAATATATAAGAAAAAGGACATTTAAGAGAATGCCAGTAGAAAGACAAATGGATCCGGAGGCAGTAGACGTAAATCATAACTGGAGAGGAACACATAAGGGGAGGCAAGGAATAGAAAATAAACTATAATAATCAAGACACAAAGGGTACTAAATTTGTTTAATTTTTAAAAGGAGATACTGGGAGAGAGGACAGAGGACAGCAGTCCTCTGCATAAGTTGACTTCCCTCATAGGCCCTAGAAAGAATCTTAACTTTCAGAGAGAAGGGAATACTGACCATGACCCTCTTCCCCAAGATACCAACTGTGAGAAACTTTCCCAGAAGTCTCTGACATTCATGAAACTTTTGCATCTCTTCCCACTGCAGACTGTCATTTCCTCTCACCCCCATCCCAGTCCTAACCCTTTCTTCTATCTCCACCTCCAGCCAAAACTCATCTACTTGAGTAACTTCTTATGTTTGTCCTAGCTGGAATTTCTGAAGCTGGACACAATCTGCATTTTCCAAAAATCCATCATCTGTAGGGGATTCAGATGAAAAAAAGAGAAAACGAAAGGGCAACAACAATTTTCTCCCCAAAACTGAACTAAGGTCATGCAGCTACGCCACTCCAAAACTAGGCTGAGGATCACAGACAGCTGCATATCTAGGCCATGGGTCACTTCAGCTAATAGCATTCACACTAGAAAGGCAAACTGTTCCCATGCAGAAAAAGTCTGAGAACTTAATGGAGAATGGTCTTGCCATAGGGTTTTTAAACCAACTGACTAAATTTTGTAACTTCATATTATAGTCTAAAAGTGGTTTAAAACTTTAAAGAAATTATTACAATTCTTCATTAAAACCCATAGGTTTTGAATGTATTACTACAGAATCCTAGTTAACTTGCATAGGCCATTTGATGTAATCCTTATTAAATTCTATAAAGAGATGTTACACAAGGGCTTACCTGCTCTACATATAGAATATATGCATGAGTAATTCTCTGTGTGTCTGTATGCGCTTATTTCCTTAATTTGTTTACACATACATTGGATCTTGGAAATAAAAGCAATCATGACCAAAATTCATTAAAAACCACTTCTCGTAATGGAAATTTGAATATTGCCAAAGCTTCTGTTTGAAAATCTGGCATCTTAAAGTAAAGAAATGTTAGGCTTGGGAAGTAGAATAGAGAAAGCAACAAAAAGTCCTATCCCCTAGGCACTCAAATGCTTGCTAATCCCCTCAGAAATGACTCATCTAAGAAAACTTGTTATATTCCATTGTTTTAATTACTGTTTGTTGAAAAAGAAAAAACATGACACTTCCTGGCCTCCAGAACTTTTTCAAGGTTCATAAATAGAAACACAGAAAACAATATCATTCTTTTCTGTACAGGTTGCAGATTAATTTCTCCATGTGTACATATTTCCCATCACACGAGAGCTAAGATAACTTATCAAGGACAAGAACAACCTGTTGAATCAGAAAAACATAGTCTTGTACTTCACATGAAGTTTGTTTAGTGTCTTGTCTCAGGTTTTGCTGATCGTACAGAGAGTCTTGGGTATTCGGAACCTTTTCTTATATTTCATGATGTCCAGGAATTGCACTTTCTGTTTCAGTCAGCCTCAGTTGTCTGGCTGGGTGGCTACTCTGCTAGTGGCTGCCTTTTGCCCCTGTGCCCCATCCCACTGCAGAGCTGAAATCAGCAAATGGTCTGAAATGACCTAGAATATTCTGTCCCAGGACAGTGCCTGCGATACCAAAGGACTTCTGGGCCTAACCAAACCTGAAAACACTGCAGTATTTTAGCAGCTTCCCTGATTCAGTTCACTGAGCTGGCATGTTTGGAAATCCTTGTTGTAATTCCCACATGCTATGGCAGCTATATAGAATTCACGGTTTAACCCCAAACTGAAGGGGATGAGAACGAGCTCAACTGAAAGCAATTTCAGGACATCTAATACCATGCTAAAGCTGAAAATAGGCAAGGATGCAACTGCACTCTCCATTTGCTAGGAGAAAAGGCTAAGAGGCGAGAAAGAAATAAGACTCATTGGGAAGGAAGGCGCTGAATCTAAGTGTGGGAAAGGAAGTTACAGATGTTCAGGCTTTAATGGAGTTCCTAAGTAATGGAAAAGAGCTAAATGAAACCAGGCAGAGAGCAGAGCTGGAATAATGTGAGCATAAAAATGTCTGTAATGGCCCATATGAAAGGTAGCCTGAAATCCTGAGAAGGGTAAGTAACAGACACTGTGAGAAGGAGCAGAAGCAACAGCATAGAAAATGCTAATTCTTTGAGAGAAGTAATTAAATATTTAAGAATATGCCTGAAAATGAGATTGTGCCTGGCTGACATTGACATAGCCTGCTGTATGGCTACTAGACCTACTTTTAGCCTTGATAACATTCTGGGGCAGTCAAAGCACCTTTTTAAAAAAAACAAAAAAGGACCCTGTTCTGTTTGCTTTAAGCCTGCCTAAAACTGTCATTGCAAGTTCCCTTATTCTTGCATGGTGGAAAACATTGGAAAGCTGTTTCATCCTCCACTTCTTTATACCATTTTGTTGTAGTATTTATGGACATATAAATATTTTACTGAAATATTTCAAGAAGACCTTCCAAATAGCTGGGTTTCTTTTTATTATAGAAGGAAAGGCATTGTAAATAGAGAAAGAAGCTCCAGATCTTTCAGAAGTATCTTTTGATAAGGTTAACTGGTCAGAAAGAGAGTTTAACAGTAAAGAACAAGTTCTTTTTTCTAATAATGCATCTAGGGTATTTATTTTGGACTCACTGTACCCTGTCACTCACTGTTAATTTGTTACTGGGCTTACACAAAGATCAGAGACAAGACCGAGATTATTATCATCACTCATCTGTGCAGTGTCTTATTGTCATTTTTTATCTTTCAGCAGGTAAATATACTTACTTTTCAGAAATAGATCTATTAGTTTCCTGTAATTACTCACCATATGTATTTCATTTCTATTTCTGCCAGCTAAAAATGATCAGGAGATAATGCTTGCAATAAAAGAAATACTGTGTTTTAATATTAACTTTCTAGAAAAGCTAATTTCTGAAGGACTTCTGAATTGTTTCAGAATATACAGTCTCTGCCAAGCTGGGTGTTTTTCATCAATTATTGCTAAGTTTTTACTTAGGCTTTCTTAAAAATCTTGAAAGATAGAATCATTCTTTTAGAGAGGAATTTTATATGGGAGAATTTGGACATCTAATATAATTATAAAATAGCCGATCTTTAAATGTCTAAAGTATATTCAACAACTGGATCTTATCAGTGGATAAGGTACATGAAAAGCTGTGTTATAAGTTTTCTTTCATGTTTTCAGCTTTTATTTTTAAAGGTTTTTATCTCTTTGTAAAAGCTGTAGCTAAGACAATACAAGCATGTCGTGCAATGATGTTTCTCTGTTAAATTTTCTCTTTGAGAAAACTGTTGTAACAGCTGGAGATGTGGCAAGAATACAAAGTATTTAAATGTCAACAAATTCTTTCATACCTGTTTTACCATACCTGTTGTTAGACACTGGAAATATCTTTAGGGCAACTCTTTCTTTAGAAGCTAAAGACATACATAATTACATATAAAAAATGGCACGGGGGGAGGGAGTAATTCCTGTTGCCAAATAAAAGCCTTTGCTAATAGATGCAATCAAACAAAAGATTAAAGCACATCTAACATGTTAGAGAAAGCTGAACTGACTGTTACCAGGAAGAATGTAAAGCAGTGTTATTTGGGGAATGTGCTGTATTTCCTGGAATACATCCACCATAGTCTGAATTTCTACTTTCCATGAAATCTACAGAACTCACATGCAAATATACATTTATTTTCATAGGTAATTCTGCTTTCTGGAGGAACAAATCAAATATCTGTATTCAACCTTTACTCAGAATTCCTAGATATTTCAGTAAGAGGCTTCTCCCTGAGTAATGTCTGACTAGGATCTTTTTGACTGACTCTATGGGTTGAAAAAATATGCCACTTATATCAAAAGAGAAAACATCAGAACTATGAACAAATGAATTATTGACTTGCCCAGGAATTATTCCCAAGTGTTTACTAATTACAACTAGCCATACTTTTTATCTACTCTGAGCACAAAAGTACACAGGTCTTAACATCTAGTTCAATATTAAGTTTAAGAATCTTGGGTTTATTTTGCATAATTCTTTAGGCCAAAATTAATTATCTGATTTTTAAAAGAAAATTTTGAATTTAAAATATATGTGGATGTTCAAAACTGATTCTCTCAACAGGAAAGACTATATTTTTAATTATATTCATCCTAGTTTAAGGTTAATCCATACACTTGCTTGCATGTAAAACCCTACAGGCAGAAAATAAAGAAACATATAGTAAATTTGAGATAGTGAAGTGTTTTGCTATAATCAAAAAACAAAACAAAACAAAACAAAAAAAAACAAAATAAACCAACAACCAAATTCTTAAAAATATTCATCAAAGCATCTCAGTTAGGCTGTTTGTCGTACAATAAAACTAGAAGTTATCCAGAACTCGCATCCGTTTGACAAGCTGAAACTGTGTGATAGCCTTGTAAACCAGGAACTGGTTATGATGAGCCCACATGGATGGTAGCCCCTGTGTTCATGGGAGGCATTATTATAACTGCTTCTAAGTTAGCTGCTCAAAGAATGGAAATTGAATATTGTTGGTTGTACGTGCATTCAGTTCCATGTACAGTCACTGCTGTAGGGCTTTGTAAGCCCATGCTTCCGCTTCTGACATGGATGAAATAATCCCATCAGTTTAATGCCACATATATCAACGGTTTACCCAGTTCTGCGTATTAATTTTCCGCAAATTGAGTAATGAACTGATAACGATACAATCATTCTAGGTAACTAAGCAGTCAGAAAGAAAACCACTTCTTAGTTTTCCCAGTTACAGTCAAGATAAATAGAGCCAGACTAATATATATTTATAAATAAACTTACATGAGGTAAACAGAATCAGTCTAATGTAAATTTCAAACTACTCAGAACCATTAACTTCAGCAAGTAGACCTTTCTTTTACGTGGGCTTATCATTGCTTCAATCTCTACCTCATTTTGGTATCATAAGAAAATGAAAGTTAAGCAACAAATTAAACAGAAGGTCAGGAAAATGTATTATTTTGTTATTGCTTACTAGATCTAAAGAAGAATTACCAGTTTGTTTCTCTAGAGATATCACCACAAATTAAGACTTGAGATTCTTAACTGCACAGAAATATTTAAAATTATATATATAAAATCAATTGTCTTTGCTGGAAAAATTACCTGTATTGCCCTTCTAAATATCTAAACTTAAACTTGTTAGAGACGTGCTAAAAAAAAAAAAAAAAAAAAAAAAAAAAAAAAAAAAAAAAAAAAAAGAAG
>VZTL01052652.1:4297-19143 GCA_013400535.1 Scopus umbretta | reverse complement strand
TATTTTATTTTATTTTAAATTTAATTTAACTTCATTTAAGCTCATCTCACTTGCATTTTATTTATTTTATTTCTACATTGCTAATCTGGAGGAGATTAGGATTCTAACAGTTAATATCTACTGACAATAATTAGAAAACTACAGATTGTTGTTACATTTATATCATCTGGAGACATTCCTCTGAGATGTGGGTACAAATAATTTATTTGGACAGTGACAGAGCTCTGTTAAATCCAAGGACTTGTGCTTGGTCCTTGGTAAGGTGAAGCACTAATGCAAAGCTTCTGACCTTCTACACTAGGCAGTTGGAGGATGCACTGAAATCCCTGCCAGGGCAATATGTCTAATAAATGACTCAGCAGTGGTCAAAGCATTGCTTCCCATTGTCTTGCCTTTTAGCTTGCATCAAGCAGACATTTCTGGTTGGTTGTGGAGGGCTGCTGTAGGGATGACATAAAGTAACACTGAAAGACATTGAGAGACCTACTAAATACCTCTGAGTCTGAGACGGATCAGATATTGCATCTGGACGTTTCTGTTCTAACTTCTTATAAATCTCAGAAAATTATAATAATAATAGAAAATGTTTACTATAAGTAACTTGGTTTCCTATTTGTAGTGAATAAGTTTTTGGACAGTACCCCTGCAAATACTACTGCTGTCTCTTCAACAGGTAGAGAAAAAATTTTATGAATTACCTGTGGTTTGTACGTGAAGGAGAAACATTGTAGTTTTAGCACCATCCAAAGTAGGTCTGTATGTATTAGATACATGTAAGAAATCAGCTTATCTTCTATATTCTGAATGAAAACTATCTAGGCAGCGATTCCCCACAACACTGAAAATCAGACTGATCTTTCATTGTATTTGAGAAAAATCCTTACTTGATGCTTAATAATTCATGCTGCACAATTATCCACATATTTTATTTTGGCTATTATATCTACACAAGTCAACAAATTCACAGGAACAGGAGACCTGTGTAATCTTGTAATTGTTCATGCAGTTAAATGTTCTGTAATTAACAAGGAAATTTATTTCAGAAATATGCAGAAATATGTGGAGGTACTTACATTTTCATTACTTTTTTCTGATATATCCAATATTTTCAAGCATTTTTCTCCTGTAAAGAACAAATTATCCATCAGAAATTTGTAATATAAATTCTTTCACCTGTGATATAACAAGGGCTGTCTTTTAAAATTAAACTTGTTTTTAATGAAGAGATTAATATCTCTTTGATAAAAGGATTACCCAATAATTTTGCTGCTATGATGTAAATGATTACAGGTGCCACTGTACAACTTCAGTATTAAAAAGTCACATTGTCAAGTGGGTATAAAAGTACTTATTCTCTACTATTGTGATAATTCATATAAAATTAACTAAAATAATTCAAATGTGAGATTGCTGTCACCATATACTTAGGACAAAAGGAGTTATTGTGTTGAATCTTTAGATACAGAGTTTATATTTCTGCATTTGGGCTGGTAGAAGAATACTCAGAAATCTTAGTAGTTCCAGCCATGACTGGAAATTTATTTCTGTATCCTTACCAATTCAAGCATGAGGAACAGGCAGAGTTTTGTAAGTAAATATTCAAGCCTGAGCTTTTATGAATGGCTTTGCTTTGAGTTGGATCTGCACCTAAACGGGAACTATTTTCCATTTCAGAAGCTGCTTAAACATTATGTTATTGAAAAACACTTTATTGGTGGATGAAAACCAGCCACATATTCTGACCTTTAAACCAAGAACTGAATCATAAGACTGCGGAAGTTGAAGGACCTGCTTTTTTCAGGTTATGATACAGCAGAAAGTCAATGTTTTATTTAAAGTCAAACCCACACATTTTATGCACATGTATGTTACCTTACAGTTGGATGCTCCTGGTTTAATCTGTTCTTTTTCTTGATTAAACAACTTAAGAGAAAGTGAGTGACCAGCACCAGTGGAGCAGTGCCAGGTACTAGCAGGGAACAGACTGTTAGAGCTGTATGACAGAGTGAAAATGGTTGTTAACATCTGTGTTAGAGAGGTCAGTGGGGATTGAAGTCACTATCATTAGTGCTCTTCTAGAACAAGACCATTAACATCCGTAAGTCTTACATGGATTTACCTCCAGATATGATCTACTCCATCCACTATACTAAATGCCCTCATGGAATATATATGTATGAGATCATACAGCCTCTGTGCACCAGAAAGGATCTGACATACACAGTCAATAAAGGACATGAGAATATTTTTCAAAAATATCCACTTACCTATCAGTCCTGATCCTCAGGGATTCTGCAAAAGGCCTTCACAAGAAGAACATGGGGACTAAAAATCATAACTCCAATGAGTATTAAAATGTAGGAACTCAACACACACACCAGTTTTGCAGTATACTTATTTACTCCTTCCAACTCAGAGTCAGTTTGATACTTCTCATCAGTACCAGCAAAATTTAATGTTATCATCCCACCATGAGGAGTCAGGTCCAGAGTAGAGTGGTTCTGCTCTGGCTATGGGAAGGGAAGTGAATAGAAGGGCAAACCTGGGACAGAGATTTAATGTGCAGTCAAAGAAGCATCGGCAAAGGAAGTCAGGGGTATCCTAGAATGTATCAACAAGTGTAGCCACGGTGCCAAGAGAAATGATTGTTTCCCTCTGTCTGGCACTTGTGAGACTGGATCTGGAGTATTGCCTCTGGTTTTGGACTCCACAGTGCAAGAAAAGCATACTGCAGTGGGTCCTGTGAAAGGCCAGCAACATCAGAGACGGAGCGCAGATGTGCAGAGAGAAGTCAGAAGAAATGGGTTTGTCCAGCTGAAAGAAAGGAAGGCTAAAAAGTAATCTTTCTGCTTCTTCAGCTACCTAATTGGACTCTTCTCAAAGTGAATATGTGAGACACAATGGACACAAGTTGGAGAATGGGAAATTATGACTAGAAATAAGGAAGAACATTTTTGCCCTGAGAGTGATCAAACACTAGAAGCAGGTGCCCAGTGGTTGTTGATCTCCATACTTGGAGATAATAGAAACAAGGCTAGGCAAGGCTCTGAGAAACTTCATCTAGTCTGGCCCTAAACAGGAGCTCAGACTAAATGACGTCCAAAGGTTCTTTCCAACATAAATTATTCTGTTTCTATGATTCCTAGGAACTCAGGACGGTGTTCCTATAGATAGAAAAGGGAAGCACTAATATCTCCCTTCATAATAGCAGTAATAATGATTTTCCCTCATTTTACCAAGTTCTGGTGTAGGCAAAATAGAGCAGCTGGGCTTTAAATAGGTATCTTTTCTGTTTTCACAATCTGTTGTTCCAGTCAATGCTATTCCTATTAAACCTCTAAACCAAACCCAATGATCTCTTTTCATTGAGCTTTTAGTTTGCTGCTATGTCAAATGCCATGAAAAGACAGTATTTCTGAAAGCTTTTGTTGGTTTTCAACTAAATAAACTGCTCAGAAATTTGCACCTCTTGCTTTTTAGACCTTTATGTTTTTAATAATGTTTCTGTTATTTAAAATAATATTTGAACCAGAGAGTAACTATCTGCTCTGTTTTGCAAAATTATACAGTACATGTAGGTACATATATACCTATTTGTAAAACATTTTCAAGGGTTGCGATGGAAAGTGTTAAATAGATTTAAAATATTTCAGCTACTGATGAGTTAATATTTGCAAACCTGACAGTGTCCCAGCAAAAAGTCATCTACTTAAAAACCAGTGTGCATCTTACACATCCTTTTATGCTTGTTTTTATAGCATTTTATCTAAAACAGCACAGTATAATAAGCATTAGGTTATACTAATAACCAATCCATCCAAGATATTGTTATTAATGTATTCAAACCTAAAATGAAATGAAACAGAAGCTTAGAGCTCAGCATAATAAGAGATTCCACAGAGAGTGGATGAAAGACAAAGACAAAGTATGGCCAGAGACATAGCAGTAGAAACTGTAAGTTACTTTCCAAAATGACAAGCAGATAACACTTAGATGAAGTAGTTCCTGGTTATTCACAGGTTTCACAGCAAGTACTTGTTTCACAGTTTTCTTATACCAGATCAGGACTTCATCATAATGTGTCTGGTGGTGATGTTACTACTAGTCATGTTTAGATATTTTTGTATTAGTTTTTGAACATTTAGGCTGCTGAGTTCTGTGTGAAGTGCAACCTACATAGTGAACAGTCTGGGAGAGCTGCCAACAATAAATTGCAATAATCCAACCCTGTTGTTATAAAGGCATGAATCAAAAGCTCAGCATCTTGCTGACACAGCAGTCGTCTTAACCTTGTTATACTCCTGAGATCGTAATATGAAGTCTTATCAATATTGTTGATATGGCTCTCTGAGGAAAGCTGAGGGTCAAAAATGACTGGAATTTATCATGAAGAGCATTTCTTTGCAGGATGTCCAGCAGCAGAACTGTGATTTCTTATTAAATTGTCACTGAAATGAGAAAGGCATAGCTGCTTGTCTGTGGAAGCACAGCAGGATGCAGGCAGTAGCCAAAAAATGTATATAAAACCCAGTGAAATGAAATAAAAGTTGGTATTTACATTTTCACTGATGATTATCCGATTTTAAGGTTTCCCTGTAGGTCTTTACAGACCAAATAGAGTTCTCTAGTCTGCTCCACATTCTCTGAAATGAAAAGTTTCCAGGAAGCCCATATCTGGGTTTTTACAATTAATTCACCATAATGGTTGGGGGAGGAAGTTGTATTTGTTTCTTAAGGAATAGTCTGTCGTAAAATAAAATCAGATGGACCTAGACAATTTTCAGTAACAGACTCATATCCAGTTGAAGATTACATGCTTCTTAATTTACATTTTGTTTTCATTATTATAGCAGTCTTTTTGTATTTACATATTGTAAGGCATAACTACTGTGGCCCAGTAAACATTATTTTCCCAATATTATTAAAAGACTGACTTGACTTTATATTAACTGACTACTTTAGGCCTGGTGTGGGCTTATCTTAACAGGAACTGATTTTATGTTGTTTTCTCTGTGATAACAATTGTCTAGAGGTGAGGTGACTGTTGACTACTTTCTTTTGGTTTAGCGCTCTGTGTATGGTAAAGATCTGAAAATCCTATATTGGCACTTAGAAAAAAACATTAGGTATTTAGGTCTGGTGGAGGCTATTGCATAACTTTAATAATGTACTAGTGTGATATGGAAACTTTAGCTGGGAAGGAGTGAATAAGGAGTAAGATGACTGTGTTACAAAAACCTAAAAGTAATCTCAAGTCTACCTAAGATTTGGAGTAGTGGAACTAAAACCAACTTTTTCATGCCCATCAGTGTCATATGTTTCTTGATGAAGAACTAAGCATACTGATGACTTTTAGTACCTACCTTCTCCTCCTGCAATATAAATTCTTCCTAAGGAAGACTGAAGTTGTGAGCCTGAGGATGCAGAGGGATATTGGGAGGGTGAGCACAGCACTAGAGAAAACACTAGGAAGTTAATGTATATCAATTTTAACTGTATTACGAATGAGGTTTTTGTGTAATTTGGTTATTTGAACTGTGAGTGTTAAGACTGTTGTAATTGGACTAACAGTTTGTTTTATTTTGATCAGACTAGTAAGACTTCCATTAGCCTAATGATAAATACATAGACCATCATATAAGATGTTCTCATACTAGGATTTTGCAAGTAATATATTCCAATATTGTAGTCCTGATTCAACACAAATATTCCGACAGTTCTTTGATGCTTCTGGACTTCCTGATTTCTGATAAAGTTTGGATTTATCTAGATGTTTCTTACCATATACATTCAAGAATTGATTCTATAGACAGAAGAATATTAAAAAATCTGGAGAAGCAAACACCTTTAGAGGCAGGAGAACCTGTTTCCAACTTTCCCAGTCAAGAAAATGGAAGATGGAAGATTGATTTTAGGCAAACTTTTCCAAGCTTCTGTAACAGGCAGTGGGTTGAATATACCATTATGATATGAGATGTATAAACACATACTTTTTCAGGAAGATAAATTTCATTGTAGCTACTTTGAAAGCAAAATCACCTTGACAATAGTTTTCTTCAGCTCTCAGGGGATCAAAGCATTGATGAAGAAACCTTGCTGTGTGATCAGAAGTTTATTTTTAAAAGGATAAAATGTCATTGTTGGAACAGACCAAATGGATCTGTGCTAAAACAGATCCAATTGCCAACAATTCACAAGGTGGGATAGTAGATGGGCATGCTATTTCTTTGAAACAACCTTACAGCTATGCATTTGCTGTTTACCATTTTACATTCCCATAGTGTTGGGTAAGAACTTGAAGGCTAGGGAGGCTATCATCTTTGCTCAGGTTCCTCTTAATCTGTGTGGCAGCAGGAACAAATGGGAGCCAACCAGTTCTTAGCTCAATTTCTTTAGTCACTTAATTAAATCTTCCAAACTTTTTGATTCTCTGAGAGATGGCTTTCTTGAATGATAATGAATTATCTGGAGAGAATATTTATGTTTACAGGATCATAATCCCCTCCACTGATCCCAGTTATCTTGGGTTTCAAGACACAATAGAACCAAAGCCTGAAAGCTCCCAGCAATGTCTATTCCATGATAGATTAGTTTCTGTGGCAAGTGAGACACTGGNCAACCTTACAATTCTAACAATTCTATGATTCTATGATCTTTATTAGAAAGTGACTGGATATTTCTATTCAGGGAATGAGCAGCTGTCTAACTTGCTTTTCATTTTCTATAAAAACACTAGCATTGCAGGAGGTCTGGTAGATTCCTTTCTTTAAGAACAATCTAGTATGGTCTCACCAGACTTGAAAAGATGTGCTCCAGGCAAGTCAGATTGATCCAGGTTCTGCAGCAGACAAGCGATGTGGAAACTAGTGAAGAAAAAATGATTCTGGCAAGAGACGAGACCCCGGCACTGACCTTGGCACAGACCTAGATAGCTCTTTCAACTTACACTGTGAAGACCTTCAGTCATGATCAGATAACAGATATGTTGATTGTAAACAGAAACCATTGGAGAATGACACAACTTCTTTCAAGAAGGTTCAAAAGTCATTTAGAATAACATTAGAGCACATTATTTTAATGAAAAGGCTATGTAGTAGCATCACATTTGCCACATCAAATAGCCACACTCATGTTCCCCTGAGATCTGGTCTAACATTTTCAATATGAAGTTAAAAGTACTGTCAATTTTTCTCATATACAGAGGAACAAATTGTGCTCCTTGATGGTATGGGGATCAGAACTGTACAAAAAGGCATTTGTTAAAATTTTTGCAACTACTGGCTACAATAATTATTGTTTTCAAAGGATACTCAGCTTGAACACTACTGTTTGTCTTCCTGAGGTCTTCTCAGGATGGGAAAGACATAGGAAGAATTTGGCTGGCTCAGAAGGACTTGTTTCATAACTAGTGCTACCCACTTCTAGGCCATGTTATGAAAAAGCCACCAGATCTCTGTACAGTGAAGGAGGTGACTGTATTTTTCCAAAAAAATCTTCCCTCAGGGCAGCTTATCTTTCTACAGGTGTCCTTCACCTCTGCCCCACTGAACTAATTTAGTCTACAGATGGCAGAACTCCTTGCTAACAAGAGAGAGCTTTTCACTGGCACAAGAGTTCTAGTCAGCCACCGAGTTATGAAAGAAATGAACTAGAATTCAGGAAGTAAAAACAAGATTTCAACTGTTGTCAGAAACAACACTATAGAGACGTCTACATGAAAGACTCCATCTATGTGGAAATAAAATTCATTTAGAGATTTCTTTTTTTTTAAAAATAACATAATTTTGCACTGGATACAAAAAAGGTTATGAAGAATTATCCAATATCAATTTCTAGGGTACCTGTGAAATATTTTTGTTTATCCTTTGATTTGAATTGCAATGGCATACTGGTTATAGATATATTTATATGACCATTTTTAAAGGAATAATCTATTTGTAATCTTCTGTTCTTAATTAGGTACAGTTTATCATGTCCTTTGTATTTTAGTGACTAGAAATGGACCTAAGCATGTGTTTAAGAACTTCGTTGAACTATAAACTCACTCTATCTCTTGGTTATTTCCTGTTAAACAATATGGATAGTTTCTTGAACAAAGCCTAAAGAAGCAATGTTCACCTACATAAGCAAGCCAGAGTGAAGGATGAAATGAGTCTTTTAACTGTTTTCTGCTCTATGGAAAAAATTCACAACTGGATACAATTGGTAGGAAAAAAGAGCTGCAATCCATAGATCAGAAGGACCAAAGAACTACTTTTAGAAAAAAAACAAAACAAAAAACCCCCCAAAAACCACTTTTACCCTAGGGATTATTGGACATGCACACAGGGAAAAAATGGATCATCTCTCGTCTTTGAAAAGGTAATTTTTTGAGCTAAGGCCAATGGTCAGATAAAGTTGAGAATTCTGTATTGCGGTTACTTTGAAACCAGCCTACAGATATAGGTTTCATCCCAGAACAGTGTAATTTTATCATTTTCTTAATAAGCATAAACACTGGTTAAAAAAAATACATACCTGTTTTCAACAGTCCTTTCTAGGATCAACAAAACATATGTATTGACTGCTTTAATACTTGCATTGGATTGTTTCATGTTGTATCTTTTGACTAATAGTGGTATCGAAGTAAATAGCAATTTTGCAGCCCAATATTTCTTTTAATTCATCCTGGGAACTGGGAGAAGAGGGAGAATAGAATGGCATTTCAGAGCAAGCTATGTTCTAAATATAGCTTTTTTTCATCACTATTGTTAAGACATGTTTGCAACTTGTAGCTGATTTTGGATGAAAGGGGATAAAATCTATGATCTGTTAGATTCTGTGATGCCAGTAAATAGTCTGCCAATTCCCACTCCCTGAATGTGTTATAGCACCACAATGTCCCCAGACACCAGCTGGAAAGCCAAACAACAATTACTTACCAAGCAGAGAAACTACTGAGATATAGTGCAACATTCTCTGATTTTTGTGGTAAATTACTAAAGACCACAATACAAGTAGACCCCTGTTAATAACAAAGCTATCCAAGGACTGCATATAATTTTTCCTGTATCTCCTTCTGGAAGATGTCTTTCATATTTATTCTGACTTTTATAACATTGCTTATAAAACAGTATCTCTTCTAAAATAGTATTCCAACAATCAATTATCTCTTTCCGGTAAAAACAGGCTTCCCTGAAGGTATTAGCAACTGTAAAGACTGTAAGCAAGAAGTCTGCTCTCCACACACATGGATTGTGTACTATCTTTGCTTTTATAGGGAACAGAAGACCTGGTAGTGAGTATTGAGCTAATTAGGTCCCCAGGGTCTCCTGATACTGACTGAATAATGTCTCAGTATCTAGGGTCTCTTTCTCATCTGGAAACTACAGAACAAGGCAAGCACGGAAAATCATTGTTGGATTTTCTTTAAGTTTCCTGATGGGTTTAATAAGTGTGCTACTGTGTTAAATTTTTAATTAAGCTGATATATATTTTTCAAAAGTTTGTATGGTATTTCTCTTTCCATGAAAATATTCTGCAGTGACTCTCCATTTGAAAAAGATATGCACAGCAGGTTCACAGTGCCGCAGTAGGATCAGATGGGATAATGAAGGGAATATGCGCTCTTGGAAAGATCTAGTAACACTGTGGATTTGGGCAGGAAAAGGCAAAGCAATGTTAAGTGAAAGTGTAATTTACTTATTAGCACATAATCCACCTAAATAGCTCATTTAAGAGCCTGCAGAGAGCTTAGACACATTTGCTAAACACAACTTGATGCTTAAGACTTTTGTTCCTCCTGCCTTTGACCAAGTGCATTGGCCTCAAGAAGTAATTTGTGGGCTTTCTTCTCCAATCTAATTTAATAAAGGGAGGACTCCCTTTGTCCTGTTATTCTTAAATTGAAATCTGCATCTTTACTTTCCAGATGGTCTTAGGCTTTGGCTTTTGGAAGATTTCAGTACCTCAGAAGACTTATGAGGCATGCTCTTGGCCCGTTGAAAGCCCTCTCTGCACCTTCCCACCTGCCCCTCACTAGGAGACTCCCATGGTTCTTGTCCTGCCCAGCTGCTCCCTTCCCTCTTGCTACACAGTGCAGGGAGGAGAGGGGGTATGTGAGACATGCCTTCCCCCTAACTTGTTCATAACCTTCTTTTCAATGTAGAAAGCAGCCCCTTTGCTACTAACTGTTTTGAGCTCACTTCAGGGAGAGTTGGGGCTGATGGCCTGTTTCTCTCACCCATTGTGTGCTATCCTGCAGAATCTGCAAACAACCTCTGCTAGGGCAAGGCAGCTTTACCTTCCACAGATCTGCCTTTCAGATGATGTAAAGGTACATAGCTGCCTTAAAATTAATTAAATTTAAATTGACTTACACAACCGAGAATTTGGCTGCCTGCTGAATTTGCAATGAGTCCCTCACTTTCATGTGACTCTAATGGATGCCCATGATCTAATAAGTAGCTGCTCTTTGCACAGCAATTTGGAGAGAAAAGTCTCTGCTGAAAGGCAGCTCCTGCTGTCAGGCTCCAGAGGTGACTACTGGCAGTGGAGCCAGCCCTCCCTGCTGCCTCTGCGTGTCTGTCTCCCTCACTGTTCCTGTTGCTGGTTCAGCAGAGCCCCGGAGCCATGCCAGCCTGCCAGGGGACAGGAGAGCAGGAGATGGGCAGGAGGAGGAGTTGGCCCTTCCCAGAGGGGACAGATAACACCAGTAATCAAAAGCACGGAGAGGTTATATGGGTAGGTGACCCTTCTCCTTTTTCTTTCAGGCAGCAATTAACTAGATATTTACAGTCTTTCCCAGAATCACAGGGTTACCTCTGTGGATTCAGGAAGCAGAAGATGGGGACCAATAACTAGAACATAAAAAAGTACTGTTATATTCATTTTTACCATTTTGCTGGTGTAGTAAATGTGTGCTCAGCACTGAAGATGGATTAGAATATAGTTCTGAAGGCAGAAATTTATTTGATGGCACTCTGACTGGATTTTGGCAGTAAAGCCCTTGGTGCGTCATTGCCAATTTCTCTGTGTCTCTTCTCAGTAAGTGACACTTCTAGCTCATCTCTAGTTAAAATTCACAGATGCTTCCAAAGAAAGCTTTCCAAAGACCACCACTCTGCTTCGCATTGCGGACTTCATGAGAAATGTCCCTGCGCAGATCGGTGGAACCCTCCATGGCAGAACATTTAAGTGCGCATTTATAGACATGTTTAAGTATATTTCCAAATGCTTTGATGAATCTGGCCTGTTGTTTGATCCTAAGGGCTGCTGAAGGAAATAAAAGTCATCTAAGCCTGGGCTTTGTTTGGAAGCTCTTTGGTGAAACTTTGTGTTCTTGAATAGCTGTAGAAAGGTAGCAAAGCACTTGCGGGGGCTGAGTATTCAAACCTCAGAGGGTAGGGTTTGACATGTAACATGCAGACTTGTAATTCTCTGTCATAAGAACCCCCAAAAATCCACTTATGGAGCTGTTGTTTTGGGGAGGTAAATAAGGTACATGGATTTGAGGAGTAAGGTGCATGCCTGTAAGTATATTTGTTTGTTTCCTCTTAAGAAAGTATTCTGCCAGCAATAAAGCAGTTAAGAATAAACTTTGATTCTTGCAGTTTTCCTTCACTGTACCCATACTGAGATATTAGGAAATGATGGGGATCCTATGGAAATGGTCACAATTGTTTATTTTTATTTATTATCAATAAAGGTACCTTTTACATCCAAATCTACTGCATGGTAGAGATTATGATGACTTTTTGTATCCCTTCAAAAGTCTCAGACAGCTATCCAATCCCACTCCAATTTACCACAATATTGTTAATAAATAATATACAAAAGGTCATTTCTAAAATTCTTTTAATTTTCTTTCTCACTTTCAAAGAGTCTAATGACAGCAGAAAGAAAGGGATTGATTCAAAAGATTCTTTTTTTTATGTTTTGTATTTGTGTAGGATTTTTTCACTTTTTGTAGTGCAGTAAGACTCATTACATTATCCTGGCTTCAAATGGGGTTTCTGTGTGCTTAAAGTTAAGGATTTAAGGAATTTAGGATTTAGGAAATTATTGTAGGATCCATTATGCTCATAGGCATTCTTGAATTGTTTATTGTAAATGACTTATTTAAAGTCTTTTTCCTTGTTCACACCATCTTCACTGACATACAGAAAAAGAAATAATCTCCTATCTCAGTAAATGAATAAAAAATAAAGATAATCCAAAAGGTAAAATTTTCAGATCCTGGGAAAGATGCACTGGCTATTATACAGTGTCCACATTTCTCTGTTGTATTGTCTCTGGCTGGGATCAAAGATGATAAGTAAATCTAATGTCAGCTCTACTGTACCTCTGGACTTTTTACGTGTTTCAGATATTTTCTGCACCACTTCAGCTAGCAGGTAAGTAAGTTACTATGAAATAGAGAATTAAACCGTATACTTTCACATGGAAAAAAACCCAAGTACTTCTGCAATGAAGAATTGTGAACTTTATTTTCTGAGCACTCTGAGCATCTAAAGCAGAAATGATAGTTTATACTCTAGGCTTTGACACTAGAATATTTCATATTTAATTTCCTGAAACATGTATTCCTGCTCTTGGCCGCTTAGACTGACAACAAAATGAAGTACAAAGGCCTTGAATATAATATACTGCTCCCGTAGTCCAGGAGTGGTCTCTGCAGGCTCCAGGTAAGTGCCAAAACCTGCTAAGATATCAGCTATACCACAATTAATTTATTCCATATTGCTCCCTTTAATGATCTTTCAGCAGTACCACGCTGATTTCATTTCTACTGCTACTGTTCTTCCTTATCTTGTCTTCATTCTCCCTCTCAGCTTGAATTAAATAACAGAGATGAGAGATTTGTTTTTGATAGCTCATTGTTATAAAGGAGATAGCTCTGTGGCATTGTATAGTATAAAAATCTTTATTACACAGATATGTTCGAGTGCATTCTTCTTGAAAGAAAGCCATGTAGTTGAATTAACTCTTTAGTATACTCAACACATAAAGCATCACTTTGATTGTGGTACAGCTCTGTAAGCACTGCTGAACTGCAACAGGGAGGGAAAAGTTGCCAGCACTTTCAAAAAGGTAGCAGACTAAAAGCTTGCTTCCCATAGTCATCCCGACACACTGTAATAAAACTCAGCAATCCCAGTTCTGATTTACATTTGAGAGACCACACAGTTGTACAAAGACATTTCAATATGCAATCACTTGACCGCACATTGAATTCACATTGAGAATGCTTGTGTATTGTGTCCTACAGAGCTTTTGACTCAGAGGTGCCAGAAACTCACCGCTAGACCATTAAAGCTGCTGGATCTTTTCTGATGCCATCTTCAAAGAAAGATAAAGTGCTTTTGGAAAGCTGTAGGGAGTAATTGCTTTTTGGCATATTAGATGGATTGAGACAGCTAGGGAGTTGTATTTCTCTGGAGATAATTTCATGATTTAGTTGTGTGTATACATCCAAACTAATTAATATTCTAATTCTGTACAATGAATAAAGAAAGTACCCCGTGTACGTTCCGCTCATTACACTGAATCACGAATAGCTTTGGGCTAACTTGCACCCAGCAGAGTGGAGATATACATAAGGATGGGAGAACTCCAGGAAGCAAGAACCGCGAACAGGCATAACAAAAAATCGCGCTTTGCCCCAGCTGCCAGGATTGTTGTGAAGAGTGGCATTGCACTGACAGCAAAAGGTGGAAAATGGCTTGTTCTTTTTCATACTGAGCAAAGGAGGTGGAAACACACACTGCATTCTCACTGCTGAAACAGTAGTTCCAGTCCCCCATTTTGGTCTACAAGAAGCGTCATACCTGTGCTCTGCCCTGGTTGCTCCTGGTGGGATAGTGTGATCATATCATGTTTCCTACCCTGAGAGGTACTTTAGAACTCCCATATAATCATTTAATTTGTTTTAATTGGAGTAAAAACTTCCTGAGCACTTGTTTCTTTATTAAAATTATTTGTATTTTCTCAGTGCCCAGACGCTCTTTTAAAGTAAAGGTTATAAGATTATAACAATAGATCTTATTTTGAATAGCTTGCAATTGAAATGCAACATAAGATTCAGCTGATGTGGATAGACCAGTGTGGCATGAAACAAAGAGCTGATGCCAGCCAGGCTGTTGTCCATTTTTATTTCTAAATAGTACAGTAAGAGAAAATTTAAGGAGAATTTGAGAAAAAACAATGAAACATCTTCATGAATAGCTTTCCACATGTGAAGAGAAACATGTAAAATCCCAGAAGTATCTGCTCCAAAATGTAATAAAACTGTCAGATGGGGGCGAGACAATGCTGTTATTTCAAACCAGAGTTGATAGGGTGAATGTACAGCAAAAAGGGCTTTGACAGTGAAGACTATCAGCTTGTATTTGACATGAAGAAGAGGCAGCTAATAACAGGACTCAAAGAGAGAGATGACTTTATTAATCATCTTTGGAGAAGCATTGCTCCACATATTATTAAGAGAATATGGGCTGTATGACAAGGTGGGTGGCTGTGTAGAAAAGACTGATCTTAGAGATGAAAGAATGTGTAAGGCTTGTAGTCTGAAAGCTAAAACCATCAGTGAAGCCTGAGTCAAAGACGACAGACCTGAATGACAGGCAGTAGGACAGCCTTGTGCAATAGATCTGAAAAATTAAGATAGCAAGACTGAATGAAGGAGGAGAAAAATGAACGCATATGATCTCAGAATTTCTGACATAGATATTTCCTAATATAGGATTAGGAATAGAGGAAGTAATGTCAAAGGTGAGCCACATCTAAAACTACCAAAATAAATATTGTAATAGGAAAGATAAAGAAAAGAGTCAAGGGGGAGATTTAAGGCACAAAGGGAATCAACA